>AWOL01S0011367.1:245079-276109 GCA_000715115.1 Nicotiana otophora | reverse complement strand
AAGGTATGTTGGCTAAACTCTTCTCTTAGAATTGAATCCCATGAGGTTCATGTAAATTTTGTAAGACCCGAGTGGCTTGTGTTGAAAGATATATGTCCCGAGTAAGTTTGTATTGAAAGATATATGTTCCGAGTAAGTTTGTATTGAAAGATATATGTTCAATAAGTATCCTAAATGCTTTATTCATGTTATGTTGCCAATTGAGGATGTGTTCAAGTATGGGCTGTGCTTTAATAATGTATCGAGTTCAAACGAAGGCTATTATACCTTTTGTGAAATATCTATATGTGCCTTAGACTTTTAATTGCTCACATGTGTACTGCACGCCTTGATTTGAATTGTTGTTGTTGGTGATGATGATGTTGATGTTTGAAAGTAAAAAGGTGAGCATGAAATATTAAATACGGCCAACATGCCAAGAGTGATTTTTATAATTGTGGCCAATGGTGCCAATGAAATAAAATAATATTAGAAAGATTATGCAATGAGCTTTGACTCAACTATTCCAAAATTGACTTCGATAATATAATTGGCTAAAAGCTTATGAACTCAAGTAATGCCCAAATGTGGCTGTTTTAGCTAATGCTATGCTTTGTAAGTATTTTCCAATGTGTTTTGTGTTCTTACATATTCGCGAGTGGAAATTGTCTATGATTTCAACTTGTGCTTCGATTGCCAATAATTTTACTCCATTTATTAGAAAGAAATCTATTGTGTTTAAAGCCTTAATTACTAATGAACTTAAAGTTGTGAATTCTGAAATATTCTACTTGTTGATAATTATGATGATGATCGATGAAAGGGAGGAAATGAAAGTGTAGAATGTGATATACGGCCACAGTGCCATGAATGAATAAGAATATGCGAGGCCAAAGGAGCCAATGAAATAATGATGTTGTAAGTAGTTGAAAGTAATTGTGAAATGGTATATGGTGGGAAAGGTTATGAGACGAATGTATTTGTACTTATGTTTCCAATGTGTTATAAGCTCTTACGCCCTCATGAGGAGAGGCTATAGCATTCCTAAATATTTTAAATATTCTTGATGTCCTATGATCACTTATCGCAAGTACAATAAGTGATGGTATGAACATGAAAGGTTGCCGTTTGCCAAAATGAGAATTATGAGGTATTGTATGTCTTTATGGTTTCTATCATAGTATGTATGCTACTAAAATAATTAATGTAAATTACTTCGATGTTAAGTCCCCAAGAATCATGAACATAGCTAATGACCATAAGTTTATAAGAGGGTATATATGTGGTGGAAGAGAGATGTCATATGCTAAATGATGATAAATCTTATGAAAATGAATTCGGGCCATGTAAGTAAACACTGTGAACGGTTTATGAGATGCACATGTGTATTTGTATTGTATATGTAATCCTATGAATGGTCTATGAAACGCACAAGTGTATTATATAAGTAAACACTGTGAACGGTCTATGAAATGCATAGGTGTATTGTATGGTATATGTGAATCCTATGAACGGCCTATGAAATGTATAGGTGTAAGATAAGAGAGGGATATGGACAGTCTAGTGAGGCGCATTGTTAACGCAAACATTACGTGCCATTTGCATTGGCCTTGTTTTTACATGTTGTTTCAATTAGTTTATATTATGTGTTTCACATATAGATCATATTGGCATTTTATTTTAAAAGAGGACTTTTAGCTATACATACTAGTGCTATTCGACAGTACTAACATCCCTTTTACTGGGGGCGCTGCATCTCTTAATGGATGGAGGTATACTTCTACAGGATGATATGGATATTTTATAAGGATCTTCTACGCAGCAGATTATGGTGAGCCCGCTATAGTTCCAGTGGGCATTTGAGTCTAGTTAGTTTTATGTACTTAGGTATCTATTGTCATAGAAGCTCCATGTACATTGTGGGTCATATACTTAAGTTTTTGAGTTTCGTCATGTAATTATGTTCACAAATATTTATGAAGTTATGTGCCCATCACGAGAGGAAAAACAAAAACAAAAAAAACATTACAGGCCATTGAGCCAAATGCATTCAAATATGAAAGTCATGATTTAATTATGTTTTGATAAATCAAGCATGAGCTATGATGAGAGGTTGATGTAACGTAGGCTTGCTCGACTGGGTTCACTCGGTTGAGCGTCGGTCGCGCTTCTCGAGTTCGGGGCGTGACAAACTTAGTATCAGAGCTGTGTCAGTAGAGTCCCTCTTATCGGTGTGTTGCCGGCCACACTTATAATAGGAAGGCTACAACGACATTTAGGAAATATTTCTCTTCTTCTATCCTCGATCGTGCGTTAAGGTTCTGAGTTAGTCTCCGAGTTCACTTGTTATTATCAAGGAATGTTTGCATATCGTGCTATGAATGGATAAAGGCCTAAGGATTAAAGGAATGATGCACATGACAGGAACAATGTATGAGGTGTCCAATCGTCCTCGTAATGGAGGAAGGAAAAGTCAAGGATACGACCAAGGTAAGCAAGGTCATACAGTTAGCCTCGAGAGTCATGGTTGTTGATTTCATGTATATGGTACAATGTGGTGTTATCTATATGTTGTTTAGGATTGATTTCTGCGTTTCTCTGACAAGTGGATAGGCCTAGTTACAGGAGAGACTCTGTCAAAATTTCTTCAAAGTTTTGGAGTTAGTCAAATTTGGGGGATTGAAATGTTTGAAAGAAGAGTCGAGTTATGTTAAGTGTTTTGGGATGGACTCAACTCCTCATTCGAGGATGAATGATCCTAAGTGGGGGAGAATGTAAGGCCCCGTAAAAATTTCCTTATGATTTAAGTTTTTAAAGTGCGCCAACGGTATTTGGGAATAACGTATTTGAGTATTAAAGGAGACCTATGGGATAAAGCCACATCATGTTGAATTGATAATATATATTTAAGGTGTGTCAGAATATACTAAGGAGTTTTTGGAATGGCAAGAACTTGTGTGGAACAAGTTGGACACATTAAGTGGAAAGGATATTTCAATTGGCACAAGACCCAACGTCAAATGCGTAGAACTCCCTCAATATAATGACTTATATGGTGCATAACCTATCAAATCAAAGCCCTTTGCATCTAGTTGTCAACGCAGCAAACCGTTCGTCATTTGGATATGTATACAGAAAGTTATTATTGTCGTACTGGACATGTGTCATATGTGCGGCCAGATGCGCGGCCAAATCCGCGGCCGCGCACGTGGGAACTCATTTAATAACCCCAAGGCCGAGAATAGAGGGGGGTTAAGTCATTTTGGCCAAAAATTTGATATGTTTAGAGAGAAGGGAGAGTGTTTTAGAGAGAGAGGAAACCCTAGGCTAATTATTCATCAAGTCTTGCTCAAACCTTGGAAGATCAACAAGGAAATCTCACAAGTTCTTCATCTAAGAGGTAAGATTCAAACCCCTAATCTTCAATTACGAATTTGCGTAAAAGATGGTTCATTTGGAGTATGATTCTTGAGTATAAGAGCATTATTTATACATGCTTGTACTACTAAGGTTGGTGGGAAGATTGTTGAGCTTAAATAGTAAATATTGGGTTGTGGAGTGAAGGAAATCTTGTAGAAGAACCTTGTAGTTAGATTTGCACACCTAGTGTTTGATAAAATATTAAAAAGAGTTGAGATCATGAATATCTTCCTAATAATGGTTCAATTTTTGTTATGTCTCAAAATAGATTGGGATTGTTAGAATTTCTGAAACGTTGTAGTAATTTAAGGAAAGCTTAAAGCAAGGTATGTTGGCTAAACTCTTCTCTTAGAATTGAATCCCACGAGGTTCATATAAATTATGTAAGACTCGAGTGGCTTGTCCCAAGTAAGTTTGTGTTGAAAGATATATGTTCCGAGTAAGTTTGTGTTGAAAGATATATGTTCAATAAGTATCCTAAATACTTTATTCATGTTATGTTGCAAATTGAGGATGTGTTCAAGTATGGGTTGTGCTTTAATAATGTATCGAGTTCAAATGAAGGCTATTATGTCATATTTTGTGAAATATCTAAATGTGCCTTAGACTTTTAATTGCTCACATGTGTACTATACACCTTGATTTGAATTGTTGTTGTTGGTTATGATGATGTTGATGTTTGAAAGTAAAAAGGTGAGCATGAAATATTAAATACGTCCAACATGCCAGGAGTGATTTTATAATTGTGGCCAATGGTGCCAATGAAATGAAATAATGTTAGAAAGATTATGAAACAAGGTTTTCATTCAACTATTCCAAAATTGACTTCGATAATATAATTGGCTAAAAGCTTATGAACTCAAGTGATGCCTAAATATGGTTGGTTTAGTTAATGCTATGCTTTGTAAGTATTTTTCAATGTGTTTTGTGTTCTTACACATTCGCAAGTGGAAATTGTGTATGATTTCAACTTGTGCTTCGATTGCCAATCAATTTACTCCATTTATTGGAAAGAAATCTATTGTGTTTAAAGCCTTCATTACTAATGAACTTAAAGTTGTGAATTCTGAAATATTCTACTTGTTGATAATTATGATGATGATCTATGAAAGGGAAGAAATGAAAGTGTAGAATATGATATACGACCACAGTGCCATGAATGAATAAGTATATGCATGGCCAATGGAGCCAATGAAATAATGATGTTTGTAAGTAGTTGAAAGTAATTGTGAAGTGTTATATGGTGGAAAAGGTTATGAGACGAATGTGTTTGTACTTATGTTTCCAATGTGTTATAAGCTC
Source organism: Nicotiana otophora (assembly GCA_000715115.1). NCBI lineage: Eukaryota > Viridiplantae > Streptophyta > Magnoliopsida > Solanales > Solanaceae > Nicotiana > Nicotiana otophora. Next base: position 271,408 of record AWOL01S0011367.1, on the reverse strand, counting down.
TTACGCCCTCATGAGGAGAGGCTATAGCATTCCTAAATATTTTAAATGTTCTTGATGTCTTATGATCACCTATCGCAAGTAGGATAAGTGATTGTATGAACATGAAAGATTGTCATTGCCAAAATGAGAATTATGAGGTGTTGTATGTCTCTATGGTTTCTATCATAATATGTATGCTACTAAAATAACTAATGTAAATTACTTCAATGTTAAGTCCCCAAGAATCATGAACATAGCTAATGACCATAAGTTGATAAGAGGGTATATATGTGATGGAAGAGATATGTCCTATGCTAAATGATGATAAATCTTATGAAAACGAATTTGGGCCATGTGCCACTGAAATTGGCCTGTTGATTCACCATATATGTGCTAATGTAATGAGCGTTGTTTCTCTATAATGAGCATGAACATGAAGTGTCTCAATGATCTGGGAACTTACGATCTTAAAAGTAATGTTAATCATGTCGCTTTGAGTTTATACATGGTTATATGCATTATGATGTGTTATGAACCCTATGGACGGTCTATGAAATACATAGGTATATCTTGTTATGAAATCCTATGGACGGTCTATTACATGCATAGGTATATTGTGTTATGAACCCTATGGACGGTCTATGAAACGCATAGGTATATCTTGTTATGAAACCCTATGGACGGTCTATGAAACACATAGGTATATCTTGTTATGAAATCTTATGGACATTCTATGAAACGCATAGGTATATCTTGTTATGAAATCCTATGGAAGGTCTATGAAATGCATAGGTATATTGTGTTGTGAAATCCTATGGACGGTCTACGAAACGCATAGGTATTTTGTGTTATGAAATCCCGTGGACGGTCTATGAAACACATAGGTATATCATGTTATGAAATCACTGTGAACGGTCTATGAAATGCACAAGTGTATTTGCATTGTATATGAAATCCTATGAACGGTCTATGAAACTCATAGGTATATTGTATAAGTAAACACTATGAACGGTCTATAAAATGCACATGTGTATTTGTATTGTATATGTAATCTTGTGAATGGTCTATGAAACGCACATGTGTATTGTGTAAGTAAACACTGTGAACGGTCTATGAAACGCACAAGTGTATTTGTATTGTATATGAAATCCTATGAACGGTCTATGAAACGCATAGTTATATTGTGTAAGTAAACACTGTGAACGGTCTATGAAACGCACATGTGTATTTGTATTGTATATGAAATCCTATGAACGGTTTATGAAACGCATAGGTGTATTATGTAATTAAACACTGTGAACGGTCTATGAAACGCTCATGTGTATTTGTATTGTTTATGTAATCATATGAATGGTCTATAAAATGCACATGTGTATTGTGTACGTAAACACTGTGAACGGTCTATGAAATGCACAGGTGTATTGTATGGTATATGTGAATCCTATGAACGGTTTATGAAATGTATATAAGAGAGGGATATGGACGGTCTAGTGAGACACATTGTTAACGCAGACATTACGTGCCATTTTCATTGGCCTTGTTTATACATGTTGTTTCAATTACTTTATATTATGTGTTCCATATATAGATCATATTGGCATTCTATTTTGAAAGAGAATTTTTAGCTATACATACTAGTGCTATTTGACAGTACTAATGTCCCTTTTGCTGGGGGCGCTGCATCTTTTAATGGATGCAGGTATAGTTCTACAGGATGATATGGATCTTTGATAAGGATCTTCTGCGCAACAGATTATGGTGAGCCGGCTACAATTCCAGTGGGCATTTGAGTCTAGTTAGTTTTATGGACTTAGGTATCTATTATCATAGAAGCTCCATGTACACTGTGGGTCATATACTTAAGTTTTTGAGTTTCGTCATGTAATTATGTTCACAAATATTTATGAAGTTATGTACCTATCACAAGAGAGAAAAAAAAGAAAAGAAACAAAAATAAAATTACGGGCCATTGAGCCAAATGCATTCAAATATGAAAGTAATGATTTAATTTTGTTTTGATAAATCAAGCATGAGTTATGATGAGAGGTTGATGTAACGTAGGCTTTCTCGTCTGGGTTCACTCGGTTGAGCACCGGTCGCGCTCATCGAGTTCGGGGCGTGACACCAAAGTATCCACCATGAGAGAAAAATGGACTCGAGATTACATACTGGAAGGAATATTGTCTTTCAACGACGAGAAGGCAGAAGGGATCGTGGCCCCACAATGATGCACTGGTAATATCTGTACTCATAAATAAGTATTGAGCTAAGCGTGTGTTAATTGATCTAGGCAGCTTGGCCAATATCATCCGTTCGAGGGTCGTGGAGCAGCTTGGTCTACAAGATCAAATTGTGCCTGTAGTCCGGGTTCTAAACGGATTCAACATGGCATATGAAACTACTAAGGGGGAGATAACATTACCGGTGAATACTGCCGGGACCATACAACGCTTTGTTTGGGAGGCCATGGATCCACAATATGAGGGCAATGCCCTCGACTCTCCACCAAGTGTTAAAATTCCCAACACCAGGTGGGATTAAAATAATCTACAGAGAATGGTCAGCCGCAAAAGAGATATTTGCGGTCGAAGAGATTATTCCGATAATCTTACTTGCAATGACAAAGGGGCCGAGTTCGGTCATAAAGGAAGAAGCTAAATAGCAATTACCGACACCAGCCCCTACCCAATCGGAGAGACAGGGGACTGTTGAAGACGATGATTACGGGGTTCCCATGTCTTTTATTGCCCCCGATGATTCTGACGCCACTAAATAGACGGCCGAGGAGCTGGAACAAGTCATATTGATTGAGCACCTACCCGACCGGAAGGTATACCTGGGCAGGGGGTTAAGTCGCGAGCACAGGAAAAAGCTCATTCTATTTTTTATAGCTAACATAGATTGTTTTGCTTCGTCCCACCTTGATATGACAGGGATCCTGCTGAAAATAACCACTCACAAGCAAAACCTAGACCCAAAGTTCTATCCTGTCAAGCAAAAGAGGAGACCCCAGTCCGAGGTCAAACATGCTTTCATCAAGGACGGGGTATCTAATCTCCTTAAAATAGGGTCCATTTAGTAGGTTAAATACCCGGATTGGTTAGAAAACATAGTGGTAGTCCCTAAAAAGGGAATAAATTAAAAATGTGTGTAGATTATAAGGATTTGAATAAGACATGTCCCAAGGACTCCTTCCCTTTGCCCAATATCGATCGCATGATCGATGCCACGGCCGGCCACAAAATCCTCAGTTTTCTCGATGCCTACTCCGGGTATAACCAAATACGGATGAACCCGGGTGATCAAGAAAAAACCTCCTTCATCACTAAATACGGCACATAATGCTTGTATCGTAGATAGCGGTAACTGGAGTCTTGGTTCGGGAAGAGCAAGGTATGCAATTTCCAATTTACTATGTTAGCAAGACTCTAGGTGAGGCCGAAACTAGGTACCCTCACCTAGACAAATTAGCGCTCGCTTTGCTAAGCGCCTCTAGGAAGCTGAAACTATATTTTCAATGACATCCTATATGTGTTAGGACTACTTACCCATTACTAAATATAATGCATATACCCGAGCTCTTGGGACGATTGGCCAAATGGGCCGTGGAGATCAGCGGGTATGATATTGAATATCGACCCCGAACCGCCATTAAATCTCAAATATTGGCGAATTCCATGGCTGACTTTACGACGACCCTAGTACCCGAGGTCGAAAGAGAGTTGTTGCTGAACTCGGGGACGTCTTCGGGGATATGGACCCTCTTTACGGATGGCGCCTCAAATGCAAAAGGGTCTAGACTTGGCATCATATTGAAGCAACCAACAGGCAATATAGTTAGACAATCTATTAGGACTGTGAAATTGAATAACAAAGAGGCCGAATATGAGGCCATGATTGCAGGTCTCGAACTAGCCAAAAGCATGGGGACAGAGGTGATCGAAGCTAAGTGCGACTCCCTCCTCGTGGTGAACCAAGTTATGGGACGTTCGATGTCAGAGAAGAACGAATGCAAAGGTACCTGGATATGTTGCAGGTAATATTACATCGGTTCAATGAGTGGACTTTGCAACACGTATCTCGGGATCAAAACAATGAGGCTGATGCCCTTGCTAACCTAGGATCGTCGGTCGAGGATGACGAGTTCAATTCGGGGGCAGTCGTACATCTCATGAGATTGGTAGTGGAAGAAGGCCATGATGAGATTAACTCAAAGAGCCTAACTTGGGACTGGAGAAACAAAAATATAGAATATCTGAAGACCGGAAAGCTGCCCTCAGATCCAAAAGAATTGAGGGCTCTGCGTACGAAAGTTTACTTTGTCCGAAGACAGAACCCTGTTCATAAGAACATTCGATGGCCCGCTTGTGATATGTCTAGGACCAGAAGACACCAAGTACATTTTTAGGGAAATCCACGAAGGCACCTGTGGAAATTATTCAAGCGCCAAATCATTAGTTAGAAAAGTAACCAGAGCCGGCTATTACTGGATCGATATGGAAAAAGACATGAAGGAGTTTGTATGAAAATGTGACGAATATCAAAGACATGCTCCGATGATTCATCAAGCCGGGGAGATGCTGCATTTGGTTCTGTCACCATGGTCGTTTATGAAGTAGGGAATGGACATTTTTGGCCCCCTTCCAGGGGCATCTGGTAAGGCTCAATTCATATTGTTTATGACTGACTATTTTTCTAAGTGGGTGCAATCCCAGGCATACAAGAAGGTCAGGGAGAAGGAGGTCATCGACTTCATTTGGGACCACATCATATGCCGGATCGGAATGCCGGCCGAGATCGTGTGCGACAACGGGAAACAAATCATCGGTAGTAAGGTAAAATGGCTAGTCCTAACTCTCTAGTTACTTCAAATGACATTGTTAGTAATTTGATGTGATTGATAGTCTTACTACTTGTGGTATTAATGATTATTTACTTTATGTTGACATGCAAAAGGAAATTTGTGATAATACACTAGTTGAATATGATTTGGGAGACAAATTTGTTATTGATTGTGAACTTGAAAAGCTTCAAACTAGTGTTGTGTCGTTGGTTTGGAATCATGATTTTGAAGGTGCTTCCTTGAATGTTTGCAATGAAAATGAATTTATTTCTTCTTTAGCTACAAGGAACACTTTTGAGAATTAAAATTTGATGGAGGATGCATGTCTCTTGGCTAGTGAGCCTTATTGTTGGGATTCTTCATTTGGTGACGTTATGTACTCATTGTATAGTCAAACTAGTGAGGATATGAGTCTTTGTGAAAGTGAATTGACGAGATTTGTGGATCCATCTTTGGATAATTATTCTAGTTTGCAAGTAAGTCAAGAACCTTGTGTGTTTGAGAGTGAACTTGAATCTTTTAAGTTTGATGTGAATGATTCTTGCTTATATCTACTTAGTACAATTGAGAAGGATAAATCTACTTGTTTGAACAACCTAACTCGTTCTTTATTTATTGTGATGGATATCAATGGAGAGTTTTCTTATTCCTTTGAAGAGGAAAATTTTAATGAGGAGTTAACTTGTTTCTTTAAGAACCATGAGAAGAATTATCCATCACATGACTTAGAGCTCATGGCGGTAGTGTTTGCATTGAATATTTGACGTCATTATTGGTATGGGGTCCACATGGACATATTCATGGATCATAAGAGTATTCAATATATCTTCAAGTAGAAGGAGTTAAATCTAAGGAAAAGGAGATGGCTTGAGTTACTCAAGAACTACGACATTGACATTCTCTATCATCCGGAGAATTCTAATGTTGTGGTGGATTCACTTAGCCAGAAATTCATGAGTAGTTTGGCTCAGTTGGAGGCACACCAAAGGTTGTTGGCCAAGGAAGTTCACCGCTTGGCTAGTTTGGGAGTTAGTCTTGCGGACTCTAGCGAAGGTGTGGTGATTGTGCAAAATAAGGTCGAGTCATCACTTGTAGTGGAAGTCAAGGAGAAACAATATGATGATCCATTACTGGTGCAGTTAAAAGAGGGGATTCAAAAAATACAAGACCATGGCTTTTTATCTTGGCTTGAATGATGATACACTAAGGTACCAAGGGTGATTGTGTGTTCCGAATGTGGATGGTCTCCGGGAGAGAATCATGACTGAGGCTCATAGTTCCAAGTATTCTGTGCACCCAAGCTCTATGAAAATGTATCATGATCTCAAGGAAGTCTACTGGTGGAATGACATGAAGAGGGATGTAGCGGATTTTGTCGCTAGATGCCCAAACTGTCAGCAAGTGAAGGTCGAGCACCAGAAGCCAGGTGGTTTAGCACAAAATATAGAAAATCCAATGTGAAAGTGGGAGATGATCAATATGGACTGTGTAGTACGTCTACCTTGCACGCCTCGTAAGTTTGACTCGATTAGGGTGATTGTGGATCCACTTACAAAGTCAGCACACTTCTTGCCCGTTAAGGCCACTGACATGATCTCAAGGATAGTCTATGCTTAGTTGTATATCAAGGAAATAGTAATATTACATGGCACTCCAGCTTCCATCATCTAAGATCAAGGAGCGAGTTCACCGCTAACCTTTGGCAGAAATTTCAGCAAGGTTTGGGTACTCAAGTGAATCATAGTAAAACTTTCCATCCACAAACTGACGGGCAAGCAAAGCGGACTATACATACGCTTAAAGATATGTTGCATACTTATGTTCTTGACTTCAAGGGTAGCTAGGATGATTTTTTTCACTCATAAAATTTTCCTACAACAACAACTATCATGCCAGTATTCAGATGGCGCCGTTCGAAGCTCCATATGGTAGGAGATTTAGATTTCCCATTAATTCATTTAAAGTTGGAGAAGCTGAATTGATTGGGCCAGATCTCGTACATCAGGATATGGAGAGGGTCAAGATCATTAAAGAATGACTGAAAACTACTCAGAGTCGCGAGAAATCCTATTTGGATGTGCGTCGCTGAGATTTAGAGTTCAAAGAGGGAGATTGGGCATACTTGAAAGTTTCCCCCATGAAAGGCATAATGCTATTATGGAAGAAAGGGAAACTGAGTCAAATGTATATTGGCCCGTATAGGATCTTGTAGAGGGTTGGTCACGTCGCTAATAGGCTCGAGTTACCTCCGAAAATGTCCGTAATGCACCCGGTGTTTCATGTAACTATGTTGAACAAGGTGGTTGGATCTGTCGCTCATCATTCTGGTAGAGCCTATTGAAGTTAATGAAGTATTGACTTATGAGGAGATTCCGATTGCCATCCTTGATAGACAAGTCCGAAAGTTGAGGAATAAAGATATTGCCTCCGTCAAAGTGCTACTGCAAAACCAACAAGGTGAAAGAGGCCACCTGGGAAGCTGAAGAAGAAATGAAGAGCTCCCCTACTTATTTGTATAACCAAATGATCATGTTTAAAAGAATGTTGGAAGTTTACTTTCTAGGAGTTATGTTCAACTTTTACAGTTTATGCTAAATTGCCCCTTTTTGGCAATATAATGCCTATGATGTTATGGTTGGTGTTGTTTTTATGTCTATGGTGCATTGTTGCGTCATCAATATGTTGCTAGGATTGGTTTCTGGACTTTCTAACAGGTGGATAGGCCCAAATATAGGGGAAACTCTACTGAAACTTTTGGAAACTTGGAGATTTAGCCAAATTTGGAACTCTTGGTGTGTGAATAAAGAGTTCAGTCATATTGAGTGTTTATAGCGTACTAGAACCCTCATTCGAGAACGAATGATCCTAAGAGAGGGAGGATGTTAGGCCCCAATAAAGTTATCCAAGGATTCAAGATTTTATGGTGTGAAGGTAAGCTAATGTGTTGGACTATGCAATGCATCGTGGAGTTGGTAGAAACATTTGCAGAAAATGGTGATTCTCCTGTTACACCCGGTACTTTCATGTTGAAATGCATCTTAAGTGGATAAATATAAGTCAGAGTGTTTAAGGACCCTTACCAAGATAATGTTGAGTTAAAATTTGTGTTAAGGAAGTATCGTGAGGTTGGAGACTGATAAGCGCATCAGTCAACATTCGAGGAAGAATGTTCCAAAGGGGGAATTTCTGTTACACCCCATATTTTCGTATGTAAAAGTACGTCGTAAGCAAACTGATGTAAAATAAAAAATGAGATCATATTTAAAAGTATATAAGGTAAATTAATCATGTTACCTTGGAGGTTACGCATATTTAAGATCATGAACAACAAGTACCAAGAGGGTTGGAAGGTTTAGAAGCTAAACAAATTGAAGCAAATAAGTTTTGTAGAAAGTCGACAAGTTGGGAATATTTTAATCCGTACCTTTGGGGTGAGACTAGGGTGCTTAACATGATAATAATGTGATTTTATAAGTTATTGTATTTGTATGATAGTCATGTGTTAAGTTTTAAAATCAAGCAAGTTGTGGAACAAAAGTCGATGAAAGTCGTCACAAGTTACGTTCATAAGTTTTACTGAAATTTGGGTCTAATGTCAATGGGATTTTCTCAAAATATACTTAGATTTATGGGGTTATACACCTATAAAATTGAAGATCTACGAGTCTAGTTTCTAATGCATTAATCCGTTTGTCAATACGACATTGTAGTAGAGAGATATTTGTGTTTTTGTGAGATTGCGCAGACTGCATGGGTGACAAGTAGGTGTGTCACCTACTTGCTTAAAAGGACCAAATATGTCCAAAAAGGGGCTATTTGGGGTCGGCCAAAGATCCCTTTTATTATCTGATTTCCTTCATATATTTCACTCATTATAGAGCCAAAAATCAGAGATAAACCCCGCAGACTTCTCCCAAAATTTCAACACGAAACCCAAAATGATTTTCTCTTCTTTTCAAGTTCCAGTTGGAGGAAAACCTAAGAGTTGAAGAACCAAGTTAGGAGTTGAGATATTCACCAAAAAAGTTAAGTATAATTCCCTCTTACATCCCTTTTGTTCACTGGAAAGCTAGAGAAATTCATTCTATAATTGTAAGAACTCACGGGACGGTGATCGGAAGCCGTGAATTCGAGTTATTCAACTTGTAGTGGATTATTTTGTGGAATGTTTCGTATTGTTGTTGGGTTTTCTGTTTTGCTACTGTTTTATGGAGTTTGGGCGGAGAAAGGGTGTGGATAAACACCACAAAATGGCTGGGTGTTGAGCTGGTCTTTCATCATAACTTTTTTGGGTTGTTTGACACTACTATGGTTGTCATTTTGTGTATGAAGTGATTGGGGTGTGTTTGTCTGTTTTGTGGTATTTTGTTATGGATATAGGGTTGGAAAATGATGTATATATGTTGTTATATATGTGTTCTTGTGTTGTTGGTATTATCTCGAATTGGGAGGAAATAAATATTATAGGGGAAATGCTGCTTAATATAGAATAAGCTTGTCGTTCGTTGTGTGATTGTTGTACCTTTTCTAACTTAATGATAGTATTATTATCATTGTTGTAGATTAAGGTATGGTGAAACGAGTTCAACGTGGTTATTGGACGGATTGTGATAAGGTATGTTAAGGCTAAACCTTTCCTTTATTTTGCCATAATCCCATAACTACATGCGATTGATAACAAAAAATAAAGAGAAGTTCGTATTCCTAAACTTATGTACATTATCCTAGTCACATAAGTTATAGTATTCTCCCTTATCGGGTCCTTATATTCAGCTATGTATTATCTTTTTCAGTCAAGAGAGCAAAGGGTCTCTATATATACAGTATTACGGTATTTTTACCACCACCGAGCTATAATCGGTGGGTAGGCATCTATTGGGCAATCTCTGATCAGATGGTAAGTTATATAGTGAGCCTACTGTGGCCGAGCACCTATGAGCGAGCCCAAAATGGTCGAGTTACCGAGCCTAGTATGGCCAAGCACCAATGAGCAAGCCTACTACGGTCGAGCAGTTACACGTACCGAGTCTTATAGGGTCGGACAACTATTTTTACGTACTATATTGAGAGAGATGAGTTAATATCAGCACATAAGTATATCTTCAGATCATCTTTGACTCCAGTTACTTTCAATTATTATATTATCAGTCCAGTTTTAGCTTTCAGTTATTCTATTTCCTTACATACGTGGTATATTATTTCATACTGACGTCTTTCGTTGGGGACACTGCATTTCATATGTGCAGGTTCAGATAGACAAACGGGTAGACCTCCTTAGTAGGTATTGTCGGAGTTCAGCCCGATCGGTAAGCTCCATGTCATTCAGAGTTGCTGGGTTTAGGGTTTTGAGTACATATAATATATATATATATATATATATATATATATTACATGGGTAAGTCGGGGCCCTATTCCGGCCACAACACCACTATAAGTAGAGGCTTGTAGACATATCCTATCAGTCAGTACAGTATGATGGCCTCGTAGGCCTTGTATGTATATTTTTTTGATTTGTCAGCTGTATTAGTTATGACGGTCTTGCCGACCCAGATTTATATTGATGTTCAATTGGAGCTTGTCTCCATTCAGTTTTATAATTTGTTTCACAAATTATCCTGTAATGTGGCCCTGCGGCCAAAGTATCATATTGTATGTTCAAAGTCCTTCGGTCTTAGGTTGGTATGCTCGGTCAAGTGAGGCATCGGGTGCCGGTCTTGCCTCCCCAGGTTTGGGGCTTGACAAACTTGGAATCAGAACAGGTCTGTCCTAGGGAGTCTACAAGCCGTGTCTAGTAGAGTCTTGTTTATAGATGTTTTGTGCACCATATTATATAAGCAGGGAACTACAGGGCATTTAGGAGTTAGTTACCCTTCTTTCAAATCTAAATCGTGCTATAGAACCGAGTTATAGGAAATTTGCGTTAAACTTACGTTTGGTGTTTGCATACAGAGATGTCGATGACTAGGAATACTACTGCTAGTATGAGGAGAGATACAACAGCGGGTGAGGGGACTAGAAAGGTACCACCAGTAGATGGGGCACAGTCTGAGGCCCACAGCGAGACCCCTTCTAAGCCATTACTGGCTCCTCCACCACCTGAGAAGATTCCTAGGGATACCGCACATCCAGTTCCCCCTCCGCTTCTTCAGATCCAGACTTGAGGAGTGCGGTGCATTTGTTAACACAGTTGGTAGCTACCCAACAATAGTCTAGGGCACCAGCTAGTGCAGGATCTTCTGAGGGGTCTGGGAGTTCAAGGATCCGAGAGTTTATTTCCTTAAGTCTTCCAGAGTTCACGGGGACAAATCAGAGGGAGGACCCGCAGGATTTCACAGATCAGCTCCACAAGATCTTTCAGGTTATGCATGCCATAGAGAAAAAGGCAGTTGAGCTGGCAACTTTTTGACTCCGAGTTATAGTCGTCCTTTGGTACGATGGATGGAAGAGGTCCAGGGGATGTGATGCACCTCCAGCTATTTGAAGGTATCTTTTAGATGCCTTCCTTGACCAATACTTGCTGCGGGAGATCTGACCGGCACGGGTCGATCAGTTTCGCCTTCAAGCAGAGCAATATGAGCGTTCGAGAGTATAGTCTCTGTTTCGACTCATTGGCCATATATTCTCCATCCATAGTTGCTACTATGTTGGATAGGATCCACAGGTTTATAGCAGGGTTGGCCCTAGAGTTGAACGAGGCATGTGTCACAGCTACATTGCAGGATAGTATGGATATCTCCCGGATTCAGGCATTCGCCTAGAATATAGAAAAGGGCAGGCATCGACAGTAGGGTACAGAGAGAAGTGAGCAAGGGATGCGTAAGAGGATGAGATTTTTCAGGTATCAAGAGTAGTCTAAGGGTAGTTATAGGGCCCAGTACATCGGATGACCACCTAGGCCTCCACCGCCTCAGTCGCAGGGTTACAGGTTCGACCGATATACTCAGTTAGAACCAGGTGAGAGATCACGGGCATCGGATTTGCAATGACAACAAGGTTCAGGGAAAACATGGTCATTTCTGTCGTGGTGTGACATGTGTGGTAGAGCACACCTGGGCCAATATTGAGCAGGTTCTGACGCTTGTTATATATGTGGGCGTCCGGGTCATATGATGCATGATTTCCCACGTAGATATTCTGGGGGTATGGCACAACCAACGAGTTCAGCAACAGGATTATCTATGTCTGTACGTCCTTCGGGGCACGGGTCTCTATCTTTGACTGGTAGAGGTTAAGGCAAAGGTAGAGGTTCTAATATAGGCGGTAATTAGAACTGTATCTATGCTTTAGCGAGTCGACAGGGCCAAGAGTCTTCGCTAGATGTTGTTACGGGTATATTGACCATTTTCTCTCACGATATTTATGCCTTGATAGATACAGGATCTACTTTATTGTATATTACTCCGCTTGTCACAAGGAAGTTTGGTATTGTGCCTAAAATACTAAGTGATCCTTTTGCGGTATCTACACTGGTCGGAGAACCGATTATTGCTAGACGGGTTTACCAAGGTTGTACGGTGATAGTTTGTAGCCATTAGACCTCAGGACCTAGTTGAGCTAGAGATGATGGATTTTGATGCTATCATGGGCATGGACTGGTTGGCAGCTTGCTATGCCACAGTTGATTGCCGAGCAAAGGCAGCCAGATATCATTTTTCGGGTGAGCCAGTCCTTGAATGGGTAGGTAATGTAGTGACACCCAGAGATAGTTTTATTTCCTATCTGAAGGAGAGGAAAATGATCGCAAAAGGGTGTATTTATCATATTCTGTGAGTTAGAGATGCAGATGCTGAGATACCTACACTTCAGTCTATTCCAGTAGTCAGAGAGTACGCATATGTGTTTCCAGATGAGCTTCCAGGTATTCCTCTAGAGCAAGAGATTGATTTTAGCATCCATTTGCTTCTGGGAACTCAACCAATATCCATTCCTCTGTATAAAATGGCTCCTTCTAAATTGAAGAAGTTGAAGGAACAGTTAAAAAATTTGTTGGAGAAAGGTTTTATCAGACTCAGTACCTCACCTTGGGGTGTACCAGTACTGTTTGTGCAGAAGAAAGACGGCTCGCTGAGGATGTGTATCGAATATAGGCAGCTGAACAAGGTTACTATTAAGAATAAGTATCCACTTCCAAGGATCGATGACTTGTTTAATCAGTTGTAGGGGCCTAGATGCTTTTAAAAGATAGATTTGAGGTCGGGGTACCATCATGTCAGAGTTCGGGAGAAAGATATTCCAAAGCAGCCTTCAGGACCCGATATGGTGACTTCGAGTTTCTTGTCATGTACTTCGGGTTGACAAATGCAACCGTCGTATTTATGGACTTGATGAATAGCGTATTTCGGCCATGTTTAGATCTGTCCATGATAGTATTTATTGATTATATTCTAGTTTATTCACGTTCAGAGGAGGAGCATACTGACCACCTGCAAGCAGTACTCCAAACCCTCCGGGATCGTAAGTTGTATGCTAAGTTTTCAAAATGTGAGTTCTGGTTGAATTCTGTAGCATTCTTAGGGAATATTGTAGACACTCAGAAGATTGAGGCCGTGAAATTCTGGCCTAGACCTAATACTCTGACAGTGGTTCGTAGCTTTCTAGGCTTAGCGGGCTACTACCGGAGGTTCGTAGAGGGTTTGTATTCCCTTTCGGCACCATTGACGAAGTTGACTCAGAAAGCAACTAAGGTTCCGTGGATAGAGGCTTGCGAGTGGAGTTTCCAAGAGCTTAAGAACAGGTTGACCTCAACTCAAGTTCTAACACTTCTAGAGGGTCCATAGGGTTATGTCGTGTATTGTGATGCCTCAGGTATCGGGTTAGGATGTGTCCTGATGCAACATGGGAAGGTAATTGTGTACGCTTCAAGGAAGTTGAGGAAGCACGAGAGGAATTATCCGACCCACTACCTCGAGTTAGTTGTGGCTGTCCACGCACATAAGATATGGCGAAATTATTTATATAGTGTTTATATGGACGTATTTACAGATCATAAAAGCCTACAATATATCTTCAAGCAAAAGGATTTGAATTTTCCACAGAGGCAATGGCTAGATTTATTGAAAGATTACAATGTTAACATTCTCTACCATCCAGGGAAAGCTAATGTTGTAGTTGATGCCTTAAGTCGCCAATCTATGGGTATCTTAGCACACGTAGAGGCCGAGAATAGAGAATTAGCTAGAGAGATTTATCAATTGGCTTGTTTGGAGATTCGGTTAGTAGATTATGATGGTGGTGGAGTTGTACTCCAAAACACTGCAAAATCATCTTTCATAGCTGAAGTAAAGGAAAGGCAGTACGAGGACCTAGAGTTGGTCTAGTCGAGAGAGCGAATTCCGTAGCAGAAGAAGCCGTTGTTAGAACTCAAGGAAAATAGGGTTCTCATATACAAGGGTCGTCTGTGTGTCCCAGATGTAGCAGTGCTACGAGACGGGATTATGTTAGAGGCACATTATTCGTGGTAATCCATTCATCCTGGGTCAACGAAGATGTATCATGACATTAAGGATGTGTACTACTTGAACGATATGAAGAAGAACATTGATGAGTTTGTTGCCTTGTTCCCTGATTGCCAGCAGGTAAAGGTAGAGCACTAGAAGCCTGGTGGGCTAATACAGACTATAGAGATCCCGATGTGGAAATGAGAGGCGATAAACATGGAATTCGGTAGAAATTTGCCACGTTCTCATCGTAAGTTTGATTCTACATGGGAGATAGTCGATAGGCTCACGAAATGAGCCCATTTCCTACCGGTCAGATCTACGTATATAGCCGAAGATTATGCGAAGTTATATATTAAGGAGATAGTGCGGCTACACGGAGTACAAATATCTATTATATCTGACCGAGGGGCACAGTTTACAGTGCTTTTCTGGAGGTCATTTTAGAATGGTCTAGAATCTCAAGTGAGTCTGAGCACAGCTTTTCATCCACAGACTGATGGACAAGCCGAGCGCAGAATTCAAACGCTCGTGGATATGTTGCGAGCATGTGTGTTGGATTTTAAAAGAAGTTGGGATGATCATCTACCTCTTATCGAGTTTGCGTGTAATAACAGTTACCACTACAATATCCAGATGGCTCCGTACGAGGCTTTGTATAGGTGCAAGTGCAGATCTCCTCTAGGGTGGTTTAATGTTAGAGAATCCGGGTTACATGGGCCATACTTGGTTCAACAGGCCGTAGCAAAGGTAAAGCTTATCCAGGAGCGACTGCTGACAGCTCAGAGTCGTCAGAAGTAATATTCTGATGTGCGGTGATGAGACTTAGAGTTTGCAGTTGATGTCAGGGTATTCTTAAAGGTATCACCTACAAATGGCGTGATGAGCTTTGGCAAGAAAGGCAAGCTTATCCCATGGTATATTAGGCCTTATATGATTATCCGAAGAGTGGGCCGAGCTGCTTATGAGTTAGATTTGGCCTCGGAATCGAAGTTTGTTCATCCGATTTTTCACGTATTTATGCTACGAAAATGCATTGGGGATCCTACCTAAGTGGTGCCCATTGATGATGTACAGATCACAGAGGGCTTATCATACGAGGAAGTTCGAGTTTCCATCCTAGATTGACAAATCCGCAAGCTATGAAATAAGGAGGTAGCCTCCGTGAAGGTTTTATAGAGAAGCAAGAATGTGGAAGTGATGACGTGAGAAGCGCAAGAAGAAATGAAGTCTAAATACCCCCACCTATTTCAAACTGAAGATATGGCTCAAGATGGGATATCACAGCACAGCCTGATTCAGACCAGTAGGTCATGAGGTGAGCTCTTATTTTTTACTTGCGTTATTTATGATTGATGATCGTGTGAGGCCAAGTATTGCTATTTATAGACAATGGCCATGTGTGGCATGTATAGTATGTTATCTGGCTGCGTACAAGTTGGTTTTAGTCTACTGTATAGAGGATACTCTGGCAAAATAGTAAACATTCCAGGATGAATGTTCCTAAGGGCGGGAGGATGTTACACCCGATACTTTCATATTGGAATGCAACTTAAGTGGATCAATATATGTCGGAGAGTTTAAGGACCCTTACCAAGATAATGATGAGTTAAAATATGTGTTAAGGAAGTATCGTGAGGGTTGGAGACTGATAAGCGCATCAGTCAACATCCGAGGACGAATGTTCCAAAGGGGAGAATATTGTTACACCCCATATTTTTGTACGTAAAAGTACGTCGTAAGCAAACTGATATAAGATAAAAAATGAGATCATCTTTAAAAGTATATAAAGTAAGTTAATCATTTTACCTTGGAGGTTACAAATATTTAAGATCATGAAAAACAAGTACCAAGAAGGTTGGAAGGTTTAGAAGCTAAACGAATTGAAGAAAAAATATATTGATGATATATAATTGAATTAAATAGTGATGAGTAATTTAAGGTCTATATTAAAGACAAGTTATTTTTAACATGAAATAAATTTTTGGACTTAACGAAATAAAAGTGCCATCAAACTAAAATGTAAAGTTTAATTATTATAATGGCAAAGAACTAGACTGCCAACGAAGAGTGCAAAACATTAAATATCCATAACAAATAGTAAAAATATTATATAAAATTATACATATGTGTGTGTGTAATAAGAAAGTTTTAACAAAGTATTTCTATAGTTGGTTTGGTTCGATTTTTTCGATTATTTTTTGCTTAAAAGCAAAATTAAACCAAATTTGATTGGTTTTTAAAATTCAAAATCAAAAATAAATCAAACCAAAATATTATCGATTTTTTGTGTCGGTTTGATTCGATTTTCGATTTCTGATTTTGATTTTTCATGCAAACCCCTGGTTGTATGTATTTTCTATACCATTTGTATGTATTTCATATGTCATATATATGTTACTATATGTTCAATGATTTAAGCATACAAATTACATGTAAAATACTTACAACTTAATTATACAACATTGTTCTTCTTCTCTTCGAGTTTCGATAGAAAATTCTAACCAAAGCCAACTCTCATCTTCATCAAATTCTATAAAAATTAAGATATAAACTATAAAAAATATTTTCAATCGTTTGTAATAACACTAAATCCAAACATATAATAATTTTATAAAAATTCAATTTTTAAATTCAAAACTTATAAGCTTATTACTGAATGTTAATGGAGTTTAAGCTCTTAACTAATCACATAATTTTGTTATGTTGTACATAAGAACTAATTCAAATTCAAATTTTGAAATTTCAACTGAGTTTACACCGCAAAAGAAAATTCACTCACTCTTTCACACTGTTACCATAAGAACTATGGCTTTAGTCCTTAACAACTCTAATTTTCTTTTTGCCCTGCATTTTACTCGTTGCCAATTCCTTTCCTCAACTCTAATGATGTATTTAGTTTTAATGGTTGAATTACTGAATTAGTATATTTATAATTAAATATATCTATGTAAAATTCAACTAAAAGATGGGGACAAAACTTCAAGATCCACCGTATGGGTCCATTCCTGTAAATATCACCAGTTATGGGACTCTCAACTTGAGCTATGGGCTCGCGCATGGGCCACTTAAAATTAGAGATAAAGAAACTATCCAATTTAACTTTTCAGAGCAAAACTACTACCAATATTAGCCAATTCATAAAATACTATCAATATTAGCCAACAATCATAAAATGCTATTTAATTTGGCCCTAAATCCTATTTTTATTACATAGTTGTGTAGGGTAAAATATGTTATGCCATGTGGTTGCATAAGAGAGTGACACGCGGAGTGGAAGGCAGAGGATACTCAAAACCAAAGACAATTGTTCCATTTGTCACCGGAAAGAATGACGCTCATAAAAATTAAATGTCTGTCACCCGGTAGCATTTAATGAAAATTATTCTACAACACGTAATACACTGCCCGTTACAAAAGGATATGGCATTCATGCCTGCCGTTACTCATTCTTCAATGGCCCTCATAATTGGCATTGAAGAGGAGCTTGATCCTAGGTCCTTATTCCCTAGGTGTAACTATAAATAGTGAGCTTTATTACCATTGTAAGGGGACATTTGGCTGAAAAACTCAGGCTATAATTGAACAAAAGCTTTATACAATTTTACTTTCTTGTTCTTTAGTTTCATCATTGTTGTACCCAGAAGCTCTGCCCCCGGAATTACTGTTTCTTCTATTTTGTTCTCATTTCAAGGCTAAGTATTGCATATTTCTTCAATTATTTCATTATCTCAGGATCGAATTAATTCACTTCATCAAAAAAATTCACTTGTCTAAAAATCACATATAAATTCAATTGTACCGTTTTACGGTTAAACAGTTTGGCGCCCACCGTGGGGCCTAGACAACCGTGTAATTAAGTTGATCCTTGCCTCTTTTACTAATGTATTTTGATTATTTGTCTTAGCAAAAATCATAAGAAATGGAAGATAAGAGTGTTAACAACACACATAATCCTGAGGTTCGAGGAGACCAGCCTCATTTCGAGGATTCAATCAGCGACACCCACAATGAGGAGGACGATGCCACGCCGGTCCACGACAGGGTGTACCCGTGACATGTTCGGGAGGCTACTCCTGATGATGCTGAAGAGGAGCATGTTATTGATGCGGTAAGGGTCCTACAAGAAACACACGCGATCATGCTAGACCACCTCACACGACAGGATCATGTTATGACGGAGTTGAAGTAGGCGTTATCGGGGGCTTCCAATAACACGAATAGACGAGATATGGTTCCTCCCGGCGCTCTCACAAATCAAACAATGCAGAGGGTCGACCACAACACCCTGAGGGGCGAGATTGGTTCCGATGGGGATGGGGGAGTAGATTCGACCCCAATAACGAAAACGATCCCTTCAAAATGAACTCTTACAGTTTATGAGAGAAGTGAACGCCCGCATGGACCAAATCCCGGCCGCACCACAGATTCAAAGAATATACTCAGTTGCCGTACAAACCAAGTGTGACACCAGAAGTAATCCTGAAGCGGTTTAAAATGCCCGATGTGCCAAAGTATGATAGAACTTTAGACCCTCAAGAGCATATTACCACCTATACAACGGTAGTGAAGGGGAATGATTTAGCTTCCCATGAGATTGAATCTGTTTTGCTGAAAAAGATTGGAGAGACTCTCACGAGGGCAGCCTTGACGTTGTATTCGTTATTACCGAGCTTTTCATAGATTCCTTTGAGATGCTCGCGGATTCTTTTATTAAGGCTCATGCCGGGGCCATAAAGGTACATGCCCGAAAGGCTGATATATTAAGAATTGCACAGGGAGAATCCAAGTTGTTGCGGAGTTCGTTACCCGGTTCCAAAAGGAGAGGATGTTGCTCCCACCTGTTCCGGACGAATGGGCAGCCGAAGCATTCACCAAGGGTCTGAATCCGAGAAGTTCAGAGGCTTCCCGGAAACTGAAGGAAAGCTTGCTTGAGTTCCAAGAAACAACTTGGGTGGATGTCCACAACCAGTACGAGTCGAAGATAAGGATCGAAGAAGATCAGGTTGGCTTCCCGCCATCGGCAAAAGGACGGGAGAAGAATAAGAAAATCAAATGACGATTTCGACACAGACAGACGGTCTTCGAGGGGCCGGTTTTTGCCCTACAAATGGACTGAAGGCCACGGCAGAGGCTTCCAGTCGGCAGACAAGTTCGCTATCGTCAGAAAGACTGATCGCGGTCAGAACAGTAGATCATTACAGGACAACGATGCATCAGGTATGCGGGATCCTTCTTACCCCAGGCTTTTAAAATATAATTTCAATATCAATGTAGTAGAATTGGTATCGGCTATGAGAAATATCAAAGAAGCACGGTTCCCGAAGATGATGAGATCTGATCCCGACCATAGGAATCCCAACTTGTAGTGTGAATACCACGGGATGAATGGCCACCAGATTGGGGGCTGCCGACATCTCCGGGAAGAAGTGGCGACACTATTGAAGAATGGTCATCTCAGAGAATTCTTAAGTGACCGGGCCAAGAACAACTATGGTTGCAACCGGGATAACGCGAAACCCTCAAAAGTAGGAGAAAATCCCCCACGCCAGACAATCAACATGATCTTCGGGTGAACGAGATCAATGGGGCCACCTTCTCGGCAGCAGAAAAGACAAAAGTATCAATAACCCATAGCAAGAGACTCCGTGAAGTTGCTGAAGACGACATCACTTTCACTGAAGAAGATGCAGACAGATTGCTGATACCTCACAATGACGCACTGGTAATCTTTTTAAATATGCTAGACTTTAAAAATCAAACGTGTTCTAATGGAGCCAGGGAGTTAAGCCAATATCATATAATGGAGAGTATTGAAGCAAGCTAAACTCACCGGAAGCATCATTCCGGCCACAAAACTCATCGCCAGATTCAACCTCGTGAGCGTGACAACTCAATGAGAGATTTTGTTGCCCACGAACGCCGAGGGAGTGATGAAAACGACTTTGTTTGCAGTAGTAGATGGTGATATGGGATATAATATTATTCTAGGAAGACCATGGTTATACGAGATGAGAGTCGTACCATCAATGCATCATCAGTTGCTGAAATTTTTAATGCCCGAAGGAATTAAATAGATAAGGGGCGACCAACAGGCGGCAAGGGAGATGAATGCGATTTCGGTCTCCAGTAGCAAAGGGAAGGAGCACGCGGCATAGCAACTATAGGAACCGGCGCCCACACCCGAATCGAATGAAGTTAGCCCGGGGGTAGAAGCATCAGAATCTTATCAGATGCCAAGGTATTTCTAGGTACCAGAAGAGACGGATGCAACAAAATCCATGGTAGAAGAGCTCGAGCAAGTTGTTTTGTTCGAAGAGTTCTTAGAAAGGAAATTCCACTTAGGGAGAGAACTGCCCCCCCGAACTAGGTTTGACTTTATTGAATTTCTTAAATCTAATGTCGATTGTTTTGCGTGGTCGCATGCGGACATGACAGGTATACTGACGAAGGTGGTCGTACACAAGTTAAGTTTGGATCCTAACATCCCTCTAGTAAGACAAAAAAAATGCCTTATTGTGGAGGCCAGGAATAAATTCGTCAGAGAAGAGGTAACTTGCTTACTTGATATCGGTTCCATCCGAGAGGTAAAGTATCTAGACTGGCTAGCTAATGTAGTAGTAGTTCCTAAGAAGAACAATACATGTTTCTTGTGTGTCGATTATAAGGACTTGAATAAGGCGTGCCCGAAAGACTTGTTCCCACTGCCAAAAATCGATCAAATGATCGATGCAATGACCGGGCACAAGTTAATGAGTTTTCTCGATGCTTATTCCGATTACAACCAAATTAAGATGAACCCGGAGGATCAGGAAAAGACTTCGTTCATAACAAATGTTGGCACATATTGCTATAATGTGATGCCCTTCGGGTTGAAGAACGCCGGAGACACTAATAAGCGGCTCGTAAAAAAGATGTTTGAAAATCAAATAGGGAAAATTATGGAAGTTTATATAGAATACATGATCGTTAAGTCTTTGAATGTAGGTGACCACCTTAAGCATCTGAAAGAAACCTTTGACATCCTAAGGAAGCATAACATGAAGCTTAACCCCGAGAAACGTGCATTCAGGGTCAGCTCTGGCAAGTTCCTAGGATTTTTGGTATCACAAAGGGGGATTGAGGTAAACCCCAATAAGATCAAGGCCATCGAAGACATCCCAGACCACCTGTCAAGCGTGAAAGAAGTCCAAAGGCTCACGGGAAGATTGGCCGCTTTTGAGCAGGTTCATTTCACGGTCGTCAGAGAAATGCCACCATTTCTTCGCACCGCTCAAAAAGAAAAACAACTTCGAATGGACCCCTGAGTGCCAGCAGCCTTTAGGAGATTTGAAAAGGTACTTGTCAAGCCCTCTATTACTTTCGAAACCAAAGAAAGGTGAAACACTGTTAGTCTACCTCGTAGTCTCAGAAGTAGCGGTAAGTGCAGTTAATCTCCCATTTATTATGTTAGTAAAATTTTAACAGGAGCAGAAACTCGCAACCCGCATTTGGAGAAGCTCACCTTAGCTCTCCTAGTCGCTACTCAAAAACTAAGGCCCTAGTTCCAATGTCACCCGATAGCCGTGGTGACCATATTTCCTCTATAGAACATCCTTCACAAACCCGAACTCTCTGGTAGGTTGGCCAAATGGGCCATCGAAATGAGTGAATTTGACATAGAATATAAACCATGGACTACGATTAAGTCATAAGTCTTGGCTGATTTTGTGGCCGATTTCAGTCTGGGATTGCTGCCTCTAGCAACCAAGGAGGTAGTAATAGTGTCAGAATCGACATTGGAAGTTTGGAAATTATTTACGGATGGAGCCTCCAACGTAAAAGGGCCCGAGCTTGGCATAGTATTAACCACGCCTTCGGGAGAAACCCTAAGGCAAGCCATCAGAATGGTCCTTTTAACTAATAATGAAACAGAGTATGAGGCTCTGATTGCAGGACTCGAACTGGACCGGGGAATAGACTCTGATGTCATAGAAATTAAGTGCGACTCACAACTGGTGGTAAATCAGGTCTACGGGATCTTCGAGATCAAAGAGGGGCGCATGCAACAATACGTGGTAAAGGTCCAGGCTCTGCTGGCTCGATTTTGGGAGTGGTCGATCACTTATATCCCGAGGGAAGAAAATGCAAAAGCAGATGCACTGGCTAACCTCGGTTCATCAACGGAGATGAAGGGATCAGAGTCCTAGATGGTAGTACAACTGATGCACTCGGTCCTGGATGCAGATAGCTACTACGAGGTAAATACGACTAATTTAGTCTGGGACTGGAGGAATGAGATCATCGATTATCTAGAGCATGGGAAATTGCCAGAAGATGCCAAGGCATCCCGGGCGCTGCGTGTCAAAGCAGCACGGTATAGCTTCAAAAGAGGCCAATTGTACAGAAAATCTTTCCAAGGCCAGTTGGCCCGATATTTGGGAGCATCCGAAGCTAATTACATTATGCGAGAAGTCCACGAAAGGATATATTTGGGCGCAGATTCTTTAAAGTTAGTAAGAGCAGGATATTATTGGCCCCGCATGGAACAAGACGCCAAAGCTTTCGTACAAAAATGCGATAAGTGACAACGCTATGCACCGTTGGTACATCAACTGGCAAAACCATTACATTCGGTTATGTCTCCATGGCCGTTCATCAAGTGGGAGATAGACATCGTCGGACCACTACCGCCGGCTCCCGGTAAGGTAAGATTTCTTTTGATTTTAACTGATTATTTTTCTAAGTGTGTGGAAGCAGGCCCTTATCAGAAGATCGGCGAACACGAAGCAGTGGATTATTTGTGGGAAAATATAATCTGCAAGTTTGGAATACCAAAAGAGATAGCATGCGATAATGGGCCATAATTTATTGGCGCAAAGATCACAAAGTTCCTTGAAGATTTGAAGATAAAGAGAATCACATCTTCACCCTATCACCCGAGCGCAAATGGTCAAGTGGAATCAACGAACAGAGTGATTATAGAAAACCTCAAGAAAAAGTTAGAAGCGGCTAAAGGTAAATGGCCTGAGGTACTACCCAGAGTTTTATGGGCATACCGAACAACCTGCCAAATAAAGCACAGGAGAAACTCCTTTTTCACTTGTGTACGAAGCAGAAGCCTTAATTATGTTGGAAGTAGGGGAGCCCACCTTGAGGTATTTCCGAGCAAATGAAGAATCAAACAATGAAGTAATGTTAATCAACTTGGAGCTACTCGATGAGCGCAGGGACTTGGCGCATATAATAATGGAAGCCCAGAAGTAGAGAATGGAACGCTATTATAATTGAAGAGCCAACCTCCGTTATTTCAAAGTAGGAGACTTGGTCCTAAGGAAGGTAACTCAAAATACCCGGGAGCTCAATGCATAGAAGCTAGGTCCAACATGGGAAGGCCCCTACCGGGTTTCAGCTGTCACCGGAAAAGGTTCATACGAGTTAGAAAATTAGAATGGAGAAAAGTTGCCAAGCAATTGGAATATGGCACACCCCAAGAGATATTGTTAAGGACAAGCATCATCTGTACTGAAAGTATGTGCTACACTTTTTTTCCCTTCGTCCAGTTTTTGTACCAATTGGGTTTTTCTAGCAAGGTTTTTAATGAGGAAGTAACAGAAAGCATACTACGAATAAAGCTTCAACAACAACAATAAGACCTTCTAATAACAAGGCACACAAGAGAAAGAACCACGCGGACGGTTAGTTAATCTTTCGCTCGATAGCAAACTTCCTACTGGGAAGTTAAGTTTACTATCGAACAAAGGTTACCCGACCGTTCGCAAGTGCACACCACTAGAGGGTTGTTAGATAGTCTTTCGTTCGATAGCATAAATTCCTAAGGGGAATCAAAGTGTGTTACCGAGTTAAGGATTATCTAGCAATTCATTAGTAGGGTCCTCGAAGGTGCAAAACTTTCAGTGTTCCAATTCGCTTTCTTCGCATTCGAACACTAGGGGGATGATATGAGGATACGACAACAATGACTGCCACGCCGACCAGGAAATGAAAACCAGAAACATAGTTGTATCATCGAGACCGTGGACTGCGTGGCCAGCCCCGTAGAAACAAGTTGTACAAGTTAGCCACAAGTAATGGCAATTTCTTTTTGGCATAACGAATGCTTATGTACTTATTGAAAATGGAAGGAATAAAGTGAAGTCCTTCTATCTCTATCTTATTTCTTGTCTGAACGATGAATTGACTTTGTCATTTGAAAGTTAAACAAGTACTTCAAATGTTAGTGCCGTAATGAACATGAGACGTCCTTTTCAAGAGCACCGTAAACATAAGAGGACCCTCTCTTATGAAAACCCTCACGTTAAAGGGTTGATTTCGGAAGAACTTATGCCCGAAATCAAAATGTCTTTGGGGAAAAATACACTCGAAGCCTTGCACAAAAAGACGCAAAAAGCAAACTTGCGCAAATACTTATGAAAACCCTCACATTAAAGGGTTGACTTCTGACGAAATTTTATCTGAAACCAAATGCTTTTGGGGGAAAACATACACCCCAAGGCCTTACATAATCAGACGCAAACAGTAAAACTTGCGCAAAACACTTAAGCAAAAAAGAATGCAAAGGTTAAAATTTGCATAAATGTTCAAACGAAAGAACGCAGAAAGACTCATGCAATACTTGAGCAAAGGATGTTTTTATTTACAATAAACGTGCCAAAACGACAGAGATACAAAAGTAAGGAAAAGAAAGAAAAAGCTAAACTGCTGTATCTCCAGAGTCCGGAGGAAGAGAAGTGTCCGCACCCCCGGGGGAAGTGGATAGATCTGCCGCCGGTTCGATATCCTAGCCTTAATCATTTTGGCCCTCAGCATCATTACCTTTCGGTTCCTCTTCAGTTCCCGAGAATTCAGAACTGGAACCAGAAGAACCAGAAGCATAAGGCCCTGCCAAGAGACCACTTTTAGCAGCTAACTCAAGCTCACGGGCCTTAGCAACTTCAGCATCAAAGTCAATGATACCAGCTTTGGCCTCTTCCAAGGTTTTTCTCCTCATGTTGTACATAACATAAGTTTTCTCAACAATGAATGAAGCCGCTCGGAGCTTAAGTTGTTCTTTGAGTTGGGTTACCTCGGCAGAAAGGTTTTCCTGGGCGGATCTAATAGAATTAAGGCTAACGTCAAGTTTGCGGACAATAGAGCTGAAAAATTCTATTATACTCAATGGCCTTCTTATACTTCTCCTCCAACTAGGCATATTTCATCCCTGCAGCAGCAAGCTCTTCGGTCTTGGAATTCAAGGCTGCCTCTAAGATGAAGCTGGGCATTGAAGGATGAGAAGCAGCTGCGGCGAACGCAATGCTAGTTGTTGGTTGCTCATCAACCGAAAACGACAAGGGCCCGATACTCAGCCTCACGGTACCAGGCGCAGCGACTAGGATCGGGCAATGGGAGTTGGCATTTTCCACCATTTCAAACTCACCCCAAGAGAGTCGAGACATCGTCCTCCGGTGGTGTAACTAACTCAACAGGTTGAGCATCCTGTTGATATGATAAGGATCGTCGTCTTCCATGTAGAAAAGCTCCCTCATCACTAGCTTCTCCATCTTCCGGCCCAGGCACAGGGATCATCACCACAACTTTTGGAGATGACTCGGGGGCGGCATTCTTTGCCCTCTTATTCTTTCCCGTGGTCGCAGAGGAACACTTTCTCCTTGGTTGCTTATTCTCCGGCCGGGGGCTCCGTAAAGAAACATTTGTACCCAAAGCAGGCCCGGAGACACCTGTTCGAGTAAGCGCCTCCTGAAGTAGCCTCACTGAATCAGCAGGATCGGCCAAAATGTCCTCCTTGGGGATGACAACCAAGCCCACGGGTAGACCTGATTTCAGAAAAAAAAAAAAAAAAAAAAAAAAAAAAAAAAAAAAAAAAAAAAAAAAAAAAAAAAAAAAAAAAAAAAAAAAAAAAAAAAAAAAAAAAAAAAAAAAAAAAAAAAAAAAAAAAAAAAAAAAAAAAAAAAAAAAAAAAAAAAAAAAAAAAAAAAAAAAAAAAAAAAAAAAAAAAAAAAAAAAAAAAAAAAAAAAAAAAAAAAAAAAAAAAAAAAAAAAAAAAAAAAAAAAAAAAAAAAAAAAAAAAAAA
>AWOL01S0011367.1:96081-243226 GCA_000715115.1 Nicotiana otophora | reverse complement strand
GGCGGAAGGGATCAATCAAATTTCCTCACGTAAAAAGCATAAACAAGATGAATCTAAGTTACCATAATTTTTGGACTTCCACCCGTATTTGAGGGCCAGTTCTTTCCACGTATAGGTTTTGGGCTTAGTGACGTCCAAGATCTTCTGGACCCACTGGTCCAAGCCTTCAACCCTAGGTGGAACCCATCAATTTGCTGAAATAAGCGAAGGACGGAGGATCAATACAGATATGAAACAATTTCTAATGAAATAAATATTAAACAAGGAACTTACGAGTACAGTTCCATGATTCTGGAAAGGATGAAGCCGTTGCCGGAATGATATCATGGGTGAGAACTACAACAAACCGTTCCATCCACCCACGGTCGTTGTCATCATCCATGCTAGATAATAGAGCATGGTATCCGCGTTTGCTGAAGTTTATCATTCCCCCGCAAAAGACTTTGGGGGAATAGAGATTCATCACATGAGCTAAAGATAGCTCCTCTCCCGTCTCCTGGCACAAGCACCGAAGATAAGCAATCGTCCTCAACACAGAAGACTTACTTGTGCCAAACACACTTGGTAGCATAGGCAAAACTCTGCAACAATGGTGTCAAGCTCTCCACTCAAAGAAAACGCTCCCAAAGTAAAGGGATACGTGTAAAAGTATGTAAAACCCTCCTTGGGTAGGGTTACTCGCTCTGATAGATAAGGAGCAATAATGTCTAAATCATGACAGCGGCAATCTTCCTTCACAATAGAAATACAGGAAGGGCGGATGGAAGAAGGGTATCTGCCAACGACCCACGTGCGAGGGTTAGCCAAAGGAAATTTCTCTTCAAAGTCTTTTATTGTAACAAGACTTCTAGGGATGATGGAACCTACAGATGGAGGAGTATAGTCCTAGGCTTTGTTTTTGTTCTTTGAAGAACTGGTATTTTTTGAAGAAGAAGCCATTGTATGTTATGAAAGAAGGGAAAGCTTTTCTCGTTTGAAGAGAGTTAAAGAAAGGTTGAAGAACAGAATACAAGTTGAATGAAGAGAGTTTGGAGAATTATGAAGTATAATGAAGGAAGTTGATGCGTATAAGTGAAGGTATAAGCGGCTAAATTCCTGGCCATAATTGCCTCGATATCTGGTAAAATTTATGTTAAATCATGGGATGACGCGTGTTCGGAGCATTAAATGCGAAAAGACGTGCGTCTAATCAACCGTCAGAAGCTTTTCAAAGGGGATCAGAGAAATTCCCGCCAAAAAGAATGTTTCTACCAATTTCTCGGTAATACAAAGTTATTTCACCAAAAAGGAGATGGACTATCTGTATAAGGTAAAATATGCTATGCCACGTGGTTGTCTTTCATATGTGTATAGGAAGACTAGAACATGTTTAAAAAGCCTTAGTCGACCTCCGGAGGACAACAATTTTCTTTTCTAATCTGAGATTCTCTTTTTCATTTTCTCCGGTAGATAAGAGAGTGATACGTGGAGCCCTTAGGCAGAGGATACTCAAAACCGAAGACAATTATTCCATTTGTCACCGGAAAGAATGACGCTCATAAAAATGCAATAAATGTCTGTCACCCGGTAGCATTTAATGAAGAATATTCTACAGCACTTAATACACTGCCCGTTACAAAAGGATATGGCACTCATGCCTGCCGTTACACATTCTTCAATGGCTCTCATAATTGGCATTGAAGAGGGGCTTGATCCTAGGTCCTTATTCTCTAGGTGTAACTATAAATAGTGAGTTCTATTACTATTGTAAGGGGACTTTTGGCTGGAAAACTCAGGCTATAATTGATCAAAAGGTTTATACGATTTTACTTTCTTGTTCTTTGGTTTCATCACTGTTGTGCCCGGAAGTTCTGCCCCCGGAATTACTGTTTCTGCTATTTTGTTCTCATTTCAAGGCTAAGTATTGCATATTTCTTCAATTATTTCATTATCTCATGATCGAATTAATTCACTTGTCTAGAAACCAAGTATAAATTCAATTATATCGTTTTACGGTTAAAGCTAAAAATCCTCGCTCCTTCTCTACTTCATTCTTTGCTTTTCCATGCCTCTTGATGCCTTTTGATACAATTCCTGCTCCGTGGGGATGTGCATTATTAATTGATATGATCTTCCTCAGTTCATTGCAAAGCACCATTGGTATAAAATATACGAACGGGATAACGGCAATTGCAAACAACCTGATCAGCACAATTAATTTATAAACTACGAACAAAGAAGACTTTATTTATGCCTTGACGTTTTGTATAATTGGCGGGGACTTTTCATTGACATTAAACCTCAACCTCTTAAAACTTGAGTAAAACTTTATTGGAAACCGTTGAAGTTATCTTAGGCTTGAGTTTGAAAGTTACATTTCGAGCGGGTGTAATTGGAGTAAATTAAGTACGTCTTAAGACGTTTGAATCTCAATTTTGAGACGATTTAAGGAAGATTTGACGTGGTTTGAATTTAAAATTCAACATAGAAGATAGCAAGGAAGAATGCGTGTTCCCTCTATATCATTTATGTATCCCCTATATATCAAATGAGTATCCCATATGTATTCCATGTATATTCATGTATACCTATACATACAAGCTTCGTGTGTCTTTTAAAAAAAATTGAATTGGATTTCAATTATAAATTTTAACTCCGAACCAATTCAAATCACCTTCAATCGTTCTCAAATTTCGTATATTGTCTGTTATGCGTTCTAAACAAATTTCAACCACCCATTTAATATTTTTTCTTTTGCCTAGATTATTTGCATATTGTATCCAGATTACCTTCAATCTTCCTCAAAATTTGTTATAATTTTAACCTCCAAATAGTTCAAATCGCCTTTAAACTTCCTCAAATTTTATATAATGCATCACATAGTATTTTGAACATAGTATTTTAACTGATT
The DNA here is from genome assembly GCA_000715115.1 of Nicotiana otophora. Taxonomy (NCBI): domain Eukaryota; kingdom Viridiplantae; phylum Streptophyta; class Magnoliopsida; order Solanales; family Solanaceae; genus Nicotiana; species Nicotiana otophora. The sequence goes on along the minus strand of AWOL01S0011367.1, from coordinate 240,336 downwards.
CAATACTACCCACTAAAGAACTCTTTTTGCCTAATTTTGTTTTTGAATTTTGTATGCCATTAATAACCTTTTTTTACTATTTTAATACTGTGACTCAATAGCTAATTATTGGTAATTCTTTTGCCTAATTCTTTTTTGAATTTTGTATGCCATTAATAACTTTTTTTTACTATTTTAATGCCGTGACTCAATAGCTAATTATTGGTAAATAATATCAATTTTTGGCTTATTTCTGCAGTTCACTCTATTCAATATTCTTTTCTAAGTGAATTAACTAATGCGACCCTCAAAAAACGAAGCAACAGAGTTTCGGTTTTACTTCATTGCATCAGTTCGTTGAATGTCCAAAGTTGTTCGTGAAGAGTTTGAAATTTTCATAAGAAACCCATTTTATATGACGATTTCTGTTGGAAAGCCTTTGAACATAGCTAAACCATCACGTCTAGGATCATTTGGTGTTATTCCAAATGCAAAAAATTCCAGTTCTATCCCAAATGCCACCTCGAGTGGATGATCATGACGTCGAACGTGCCATACTCTTTATTAACAAAAATAAGAGAGCACTTTAAGAAAAAAAATAACAATAAAAAGATGAGAAACTTGTTTCAAGAGATCCATGGTTCAGAACATCACAATAGCAATAACTTTTACAATGATTTTTGCTAAAAGAAATATCAGATACCTTCATTTTTACGCTTAACAAAAGTCAAATTCCTATACATCCAATATCATATACCGACACAATCATGCCATAGCGTCGCTGATATTTTGAAGCATTCAATGGATACAGCGGTAAAAGCCATGCACCCATCCGAGTAGGATATGTACTTTCTTTATATGATCAAATTAGAAGCTGGAGTGACACGAGTTAGCTCCGTCATAGTTCATGGGTTACCTATCTTTTAACCATTTTAGGCAATAGAGATTAGCATCTAAGTCCAGTCTATGTGCTACCTGTGCTTGATAATATGATGAATGCACACACCACCGAGAGCGAGAACACAGAGATCCAAGTATTCTCTGTGTACATCTCCATGGCATCTGTGAACGAAAACCGTGTTCGGTTTTCAGCCCAGTTACGAAGTCGATCTGCCTCTGCAGCATACAGTGCTCTTCCCTGAATATGTATGACAACTAATAATTAGGAACTTACTAAAAAACATATCATTGACTCAGTTAGTTCCAAATCACGAAAGTAATAACACTGGAAACTGTCGCTTGCACAAGGATGAACACTGAAGACTATTAACATATTGGCAGATGATTTGAGTAAAATTATCCAACTATTTCCTACTACGGTGCAACTTCAAAAAAAAATTTGCTTCTATCAAATAGTAATACTGAGGACAAACATAACACAAACAAATAATTACAGACTATTCCATGAGATATTAGTGCACGAGCTGAAGTTTACCATATTGACAAAAAAATCATAAAGCATCAAAGTATGGCAACACAGAGAGCCCCACATGCATCCATACATGTAGAAGGTTACCTGATCATCAAACCATCGGCCCCGTCTTAACCATGCGGTTACTAAGGCAATTAAGATCCTTGGCGGAGTCAAATAATTGATGGCTCTTCCACTTCCTTTTACAACCCGCATCCTTGGTACTAGTGTTCTAGCAACTGTCTCTGGATGTTCACAAATGATGTTAAACATTTGTCTATTTTGGATAGTTGAGCCACTGCAGGAAAAGCTCATTGTCAGTAAAGCAAGCTATAAAATAATTTGATATGGTATTAATGAAAATCCAAAAGAAAAGTTTACTCTACAGGTCTGAAAAGCTTAAATAGTCTGAAAAAGCAGGGAGAGAAAACCCAACACTTTCTGTTCTGGAACAAAGAGAATCTAATTAAGAATATCAATTTCAATATTAACCTTCTCCATGCCTGCCTTTTGCAGTTTTGCTAGATCAGCTCTGTGTTTTCCCTTTTAAACTTCTCTTTTAGTCGTTGGCATAGGAAGGAAGGGGGAAGGTGAGGTAGGAGGCTGGAGGAGAGAAATGGACAGGTATAAGGACTGTAGCCTGTAGGCATTGGAGGAGATTTGAGTATAAAAGGGAGACCACTAAATTAGGCTCAATTTTCACCTGGTGGCAGGAATGCAAAAGGCGGTCACAATCGATCACTACTAACAAAATAAAAGTTGAAACTTTTCATCTATCCATAAGAACCAGAAAAGAGAACCATCTCAAAGGTAAGAATCTCTGGTCTAATATTTCAGTAGTCCTACTTGGTGGCACTCCCAGATAGAATAGGACCCAAAACAGGGCAGAGTTATCCTTCTCCAGCAGTACACTGTTCATGAAAGCGATTCAAACGACATTTGAGTGCAAAGCTCTGACGAGCCTCCTCACATACCTCAGCAAAAGGTCAGTTAGGACCATGCCCGGAGAGGCCGTATGCACCCCAACTTTTGACCGCTTGCACTCCTTCAGAAGGGATGATTGAAGCTGCCTGAGACCACATTTTGTTGATCCATAGCTGCAGAACATTGAAGATGATAGCACCAATATCAATATCCATCAGAAATGTATTAGATGAATACATGGAAAACATCTGCAATACACAATAACATAACTTAGTACTGCAACCACAACAATCAACTTACACAGCCGTTAGAGGGGTGCTAGATCCTCCAGAACCTGCACCATCCATGTTAAAGACATGTCCACCTTTGCTTTGGGTTCTCATGATTTGGATGGCTTCTTTAGTGCATAGTATAGAACCAATCAGGTTTGTGGAGACAATCTGTACAAAATGAATTTAGTCAGCAATGCTCCATAAATAATAACTGGAACATTAGGTGACACAACATGCAAGGACAGAGCAGATAGTTCATTATGTACACACATAAAGTTTAACTTGAAGACTCGACAAGTATGAATTTTGCCATGCATAAGAAGATGAAGGATTTGTCTAGCAGTAGTTATCAGAAAAAAATAAGATATGGGGATATATTGCCAGATAATTACAGGAAAAAATGAATAGTTAGAACGAGTGACTTATGATTGTAATAATAGGTATATATAGGTATACAAAGTATACAAACTACATATACATATTGGTGGGAAGGGGGAATATTTAGTATTTATGTGGAAGAGAATACCATCAATTTGTTACCAAATTTCTACTAGTGAATAGTTAGAAAACCTACGGTTCAAACCCCACCCACAGAGAGAGAGAGAGAGAATAGAGAGTGAAACTCTGGCTTGTCAATTCAATATACCCCACTCTAGTGAAAGTGCCCCATCTATTAACGATCCATCTGCTATGGCATATGCATCCTCGAAAACAAAATTTTTGCAGAGTCTAGAATTGGAAGAAGTTAGATAAATTGTATGAAGATTATCCACCAGATGCATACCTCTTGAATATCATTGTTGGTAAATTGCAGCAAGGGTCTAAAACCTTTGTTTGTCCCAGCGTTGTTTACCTATAAAAAAGTCAATCTTTAGAAGCATGAAAATGAGACAGCAAACCAGGAAAGTCTTTTTCCCTCATAAGTCTTCTGAGATGCAGAAGACCCTATATATGTACTTCACTTTCTTTTGCTGTCGAAGCAAAAAATGTAAACAAAAGATAATTACTAACCCAGATGTCAATGTAACCAAGTTGATCTGCAGCAAACTTGCCCAGCTTTCTAACGTCAAGAGGTTCAGAGACATCACAAGCCATACCAACAACTTTTGCATGTGCCAATCTTTTCCTAGCAGAACCAGTGGCAGCATTCACAGCTTGCTTCAGATTTTCCTCAAGCTCCTTGATAGTCAAATCGACAGGTTCAGGGCTGTCTTCAGGAAACTGTGCATTAACAAGAGTTCGTAAACTACAATTACAAGTGGCTTCCATAACCTAAGGAATTACCTGCGAGAGGTAACAACGACACGGTCTCCAGAAAGTAAAAATTCGCGGGCAAGAGCTTTCCCTAGTCCCCTTGTACTGCACCAAACAATAATCAGGTAATTACATCTATACACCATCTTCAGAGTCCAAATTGATATACCTATAATCTCTCTCTTTTTGTCGTAAAATTCATGAGGAGAAAAGAAAGACACTTATCCAGAAGAGAGAGCTTCCCTTGTTGATGAAAAGAGAAACCAATTGAATGAGACGCTTAAAGTTTGAAAGTTAAGTATCATCTTCAAAGATGAAAATGCATTTTCAACAAATAAATTGTTAAAGTTGAGTTGTTATTTCTACAGCCAGGAATGCTCTAGCAAGACTACAATGTGCCCTTCATAATTCAACACAATTTCGAAACGCAGATGATTAAACAAGCATAAAATAAGTTAACAAAAATAACTTATAATCAAGTTGCCTTTTGTTCCAAATGAAGTTATGAATTTGCATAATAATGAAGTGCTATACCTTCCAGTTATCACGACATTACGCGGCCCAGCTCGAGCAACTTCATCCAAAACCAAATTGGAGCCTATCATAGTCCCGATAATAACTCCCCCAAGCCAGCTATACCATATCAATTCATTCATCTGGCTATCTCCACCTGTTACATTACCAATTAGAGAACAGTTACATCTATATTGAATGTCATTAGTGTGTAAAAGCTTTCACAAGTTCACAGCTTCAATTATTTGGTGCATGAATTTGCTAACCTGACAACTGAAATCCAATGAACATGACAACACCTGTGCTCATCATCGTAATGATATATCTTCCAATATATAACGCCAACTGCCAAATTAAGACAAAGGATCTACATCAGCAACAATAGGGAACATACCACTCCATCAACATTCAACAGCAAACCTTAAAAAGATTATCCCAATTCACTCATAGCCTATATATAGTACTGATAACCTCTTAGAAATCTTAAATCTTATTCAGGTCAGATTCCTCGGAAAAAATGAAAAAAGAGACAAAAGGACAAAAAGTAACAGTGGAGCTCAATTCGGGTGTACAAAAATTATTACCGACAAAAATACATGCCAGAAAGTACATACGCACAAATCAAATGGACATACCAAAAATAATCTCTCCTCCAACTTCTCAATAGCTTCTCTAAACTTATTTTCGGTTCTCAAACTTGGCTTCGAACAACTCCACACAGCAGACCTAATAGCTCCAACCAATTTGTTCACAGGTTTCTTCGTTTCACTTCCCTTCACATATTCATCCTCAGACTTAAAACTCCTGCATGGTTGTACAACAATTCTACGACGACCCTTTACAATCAAAGGGTCCCACGTAGTCACAACTCGCGGGAGAACATTCCCGGACAGCGGTGGGTGGCCGCTGCCACGGTGGTAGTAGTGGTGGCACTCTAGTGTTGACACGTGTACCTTTGCCACCATAGCCATTTATCAGATAAAACAATTGGTGCACTTTTTCTTTCTTTGCTACTTTTTTGTTTACAAAGGTTTGTATGATTTCATGAAATATGTATCCAATTTTTTGGGGGTTTGGATTTGGACTGTGTGACGTGAAATTTTCAGGGTAGAAATATCTAGAGAATTGGAATTGATTTTGTAGATCAAAGCCAAAGCGAAGAAGCCAAGGAACTTAAAGTGTGATGACCACACGTTACAGCTACTCTTTATCTACACGCTTGAACTTTTACGTGGCATTGTGGGTCTGATGTTACGCGTCTAATTTGCCATCGAGGTTACAATTCTCTCTTTTGGGTAGTGTGATTTAGGGCGGGGCATATATAGAGTATATAGCGCTAACCGATAAAAAGATATTGGGTTATCTATTGAGTTATTGGGTAAATGGTTTAATAATAATTTAATATTATTTAACTATTGGGTTATCGGTTCGGGTCATGGTTTGTCCAATTTTATTAATGGTTTAACCGATAGCCCATTAAGTTTTAACAAAATTATAATTTTACCCACTAAGTATATAAAGTCACCTTATGACTTCATTCTCTCATTATCTCAATTCTCTCGGCAGTTACTCTTCATCTTCAGACCTTAATCGTTAGAGTAAGTTTTAAACTTTTTTGAATTTCTCATCTCAATTTGTCACGACCCAAATTCTCCCTCCATGAATCGTCGAGACGGCACCTAGTCTCTACGACTAGGTAAGTCTAACACTTGCGGAAATGGAATGAAAAATATGAAAATTAGCAACTAGTAGTAACATATATTTTTTAATAAGCAATTGAGATGTCGCTCGGCATATACAATAATCAACTCTTGAAATGTACATAACACTCCCAAGACCCGGAACACCGTAAGTCACAAGCTTCTACGAAGTTCTAACTATTCTATGCATCAGTGCCTATAGAAATAAGGGAAGAATTAATATAGGGGGTAGAGGGGGACTCCGAGGATCTCCGGGCGCGGGCAGATGTACCTTGAAGATCTCCGAAAAACAATAGTGACTGCAACTAAGGACGAGACTGGTAAAAGGAACCTGGATCTACACACGAAAAACATGTGCAGGAAAGGGCGTTAGTACACCACAGCGGTACCCAGTAAGTGCCAATCCTAACCTTGGCGGAGTAGTGACGAGGTCAGGTCAAGGCTCTACTGATATATAATAAATAAGCAGAAGAGTATAACAATATAATAAGAGACTGGAATTTAAACAAAGAGAACATAGCAAAGTAGCAATGCAGATCATAGGGATAAACAGCAGGGGATCTCCCAAGATACCGTCTCGTAGTCCCAAATAAAAGTGCAAGGAGATGTCCCGAGGTACCGCCTCGTAGTCTCAAAAGTAAATATGCAGGGAGAACTCCCGAGGAACCGCCTCGTAGTCTCAAAAGTAAATGTGTAGGGAGAACTCCCGAGGAACCGCCTCGTAGTCTCAAAAGTAAATATGCAGGGGGATCTCCCGGGATACCGTCCCGTAGTCCCAAAGTAAATACGCAGCTCAAGCAAATGAATATAACAGTTACAGCAAGAAACCTATAATTTAGACTAAATACAAGTCAAGAAAGAAGCATGATTTACTAAACATGCTGCAAAGAGTTCAAATAGGCAATTAGGACATATAGACATGCTATTCTAGGCTAACAGGATAACTATACGTGCTAATATACTCAGATAAGATGAAAACAGGTTATTAATCGGTAAAAATTAGGTTTTTCCACAAATAGCCTGTGTACGTACTCGTCACCTCGCGTACGCGGCGCTCACATATCATAATAACACCAAATCCTAAGGGGATTTTCCCCCTCCCTCCCCCTCCCCCACCACAAGGTTAGGCAAGCCACTTACCTCGAACCAAGCTCAATCAATGCGTAATAATGTTATTTCCATGACAGTTCGACTCCAAATGACCCAAATCTAGCCAAAATCAATTACATATTATAAATATAACTACAAGGAACTAATCTAGCTACTAAAATCAAAGCTAAAGAAAGAAATGGGAAATCGCCATAAAAAGTCTCCCGGGCCCACATCTCAGAATCAAGCAAAAGTAACAAAATATGAACACCCATTCACTCATGAGTTTACTCGTACAAAAATCATCCAAATCCGATGTCAAAATCCTAATCAAAGACCAAAATCTTAGTTGAAGAACTTCTACTATTTTTCCCAAATTTCTTAATTAAATGATGAAATCAACCATAAATTAGAGGAATATAACCATAAAGGAGTTAAGAATCGTTACCCACAAGCTTCCTCTGAAAATCCTTTGAATTATCGCCTTAATCCGAGCTCTCAAAGTCCCAAAAATTGAAATAAGATAAAACCCTCGATTTGGTCCTTTTCTGCCAGGAAACTCGCATCCTAAAGGGGCTAGGTCCGCATCCGCGGCAAGGGGGCCGCACCTGCGCGTCCGCTGATGCAAAAAATATGGGCGCACCTACGAAAACGACTAACTCTGTCTGCCTCCGCTTCTGTGACCACAGGTCTGCATCTGCGCTATCGCTGGTGCGGAGAAACCATCGCACCTGCGACCTCTATAGATCTCCACCCTTTCCGCAACTACGCTCAACCTGCCGCACCTGCGGCATCGCACCTGCGGCTAATACCCTCACAGGTGCGATCATACCAGCAAAAGACCAAACTTCAGAAATTTCTCAACTTCCATTCCAAGTCCGTTAACCACCCGAAACTCACNCTACTGATATATAATAAATAAGCAGAAGAGTATAACAATATAATAAGAGACTGGAATTTAAACAAAGAGAACATAGCAAAGTAGCAATGCAGATCATAGGGATAAACAGCAGGGGATCTCCCAAGATACCGTCTCGTAGTCCCAAATAAAAGTGCAAGGAGATGTCCCGAGGTACCGCCTCGTAGTCTCAAAAGTAAATATGCAGGGAGAACTCCCGAGGAACCGCCTCGTAGTCTCAAAAGTAAATATGCAGGGGGATCTCCCGGGATACCGTCCCGTAGTCCCAAAGTAAATACGCAGCTCAAGCAAATGAATATAACAGTTACAGCAAGAAACCTATAATTTAGACTAAATACAAGTCAAGAAAGAAGCATGATTTACTAAACATGCTGCAAAGAGTTCAAATAGGCAATTAGGACATATAGACATGCTATTCTAGGCTAACAGGATAACTATACGTGCTAATATACTCAGATAAGATGAAAACAGGTTATTAATCGGTAAAAATTAGGTTTTTCCACAAATAGCCTGTGTACGTACTCGTCACCTCGCGTACGCGGCGCTCACATATCATAATAACACCAAATCCTAAGGGGATTTTCCCCCTCCCTCCCCCTCCCCCACCACAAGGTTAGGCAAGCCACTTACCTCGAACCAAGCTCAATCAATGCGTAATAATGTTATTTCCATGACAGTTCGACTCCAAATGACCCAAATCTAGCCAAAATCAATTACATATTATAAATATAACTACAAGGAACTAATCTAGCTACTAAAATCAAAGCTAAAGAAAGAAATGGGAAATCGCCATAAAAAGTCTCCCGGGCCCACATCTCAGAATCAAGCAAAAGTAACAAAATATGAACACCCATTCACTCATGAGTTTACTCGTACAAAAATCATCCAAATCCGATGTCAAAATCCTAATCAAAGACCAAAATCTTAGTTGAAGAACTTCTACTATTTTTCCCAAATTTCTTAATTAAATGATGAAATCAACCATAAATTAGAGGAATATAACCATAAAGGAGTTAAGAATCGTTACCCACAAGCTTCCTCTGAAAATCCTTTGAATTATCGCCTTAATCCGAGCTCTCAAAGTCCCAAAAATTGAAATAAGATAAAACCCTCGATTTGGTCCTTTTCTGCCAGGAAACTCGCATCCTAAAGGGGCTAGGTCCGCATCCGCGGCAAGGGGGCCGCACCTGCGCGTCCGCTGATGCAAAAAATATGGGCGCACCTACGAAAACGACTAACTCTGTCTGCCTCCGCTTCTGTGACCACAGGTCTGCATCTGCGCTATCGCTGGTGCGGAGAAACCATCGCACCTGCGACCTCTATAGATCTCCACCCTTTCCGCAACTACGCTCAACCTGCCGCACCTGCGGCATCGCACCTGCGGCTAATACCCTCACAGGTGCGATCATACCAGCAAAAGACCAAACTTCAGAAATTTCTCAACTTCCATTCCAAGTCCGTTAACCACCCGAAACTCACCCGAGGAACCCGGGACCTCAACCAAACATACCGACCAATCCTAAAATACCATACTAACTTAATCGAGCCCTCAAACCACATCAAACAATGCTAAAATCACAAATCATCCTCCGATTCAAACTTAAAGAACTTAAAACTTCCAAATTAGACAACCGATGCCGAAACCAACCAAACCACGTCCGATTGACCCCAAATTTTGCACATATGTCATATTCAACCCTACAGACCTACTCCAACTTCTGGAATTAGAATCCGACCTCGATATCAAAAAGTCCACTACCAGTCAAAATCTCCAAAACTTCAACTTTTGCCATTTCAAGCCTAAATGAGTTATAAACCTCCAAAACATAATCTGGACACGCCCCTAAGTCCAAAATTACCTAACGGAGCTAACGAAACTGACGAAACTCCATTCTGGAGTCGTTTTCACATAGTTTCGACTATGGTCCAAATCCTAAGGCTTAAACCTCCATTTAGGGACTAAGTGTCCCAAAACACTTCAAAAACCAAAACGAAACCTCCCGGCAAGTCACAATAGCAGAAATAGATATGGGAGAAGCAGTTAATAGGGGATCGGAGCAATAACTCTCAAAACGACCGGCCGGGTCGTTACATCCTTCCCCTCTTAAAATAATCGTTCGTCCTCGAACGAGCATAGAGACATACATGAAGTGGTGAAATGATGAGGGTAATAGCTGCGCATAACATGCTCGGTCTCCCAAGTCGCCTCCTCGACTAGCTGACCCCTCCACTGAACCTTCGCGGAAGCAATGTTCTTTGACCTCAGCTTTCGAACCTGTCGGTCCAAAATAGCCACAGGCTCCTCGACATAAGATAGATCCTTGTCCAAATAGACTGAGCTGAAATCCAACACATGAGCCGGATCATCGTGATGCTTCTGGAGCATACAAATATGGAATACTGGATGGACCCCTGCAAGACTGGGAGGCAAGGCAAGCTCATAAACAACCTCCCCAATGCGTCGCAACACCTCAAACTGGCCGATACACCGTGCGCTCAGTTTGACCTTCTTCCCGAACCTCATAACGCCCTTCATAGGTGAAACCCGGAGCAAGACCCGCTCTCCAACCATGAATGCAACATCGCGAACCTTCCGATCCGCATAACTCTTCTGTCTGGACTGGGCTGTGCGAAGTCGATCCTGAATTACCTTCACCTTATCCAGGGCATTCTGAACTAAGTATGTACACAATAATCTAGCCTCGCCCGATTCGAACCAACCTACTGGAGACCGACACCGCCTACCATACAGAGTCTCATACGGTTCCATCTGAATGCTCGACTGATAACTGTTGTTGTAGGCAAACTCCGCAAGTGGAAAGAACTGATCCCAAGCACCCCCAAAATCTATCACACAAGCATGGAGCATATCTTCTATTATTTGAATAGTGTGCTCAGACTGTTCGTCCATCTGAGGGTGAAATGTTGTGCTCAACTCAATCTGAGTACCCAGCTTCTGCTGTACAGCCCTCCATAACCGTGATATAAACTACGTACCCTGGTCAGAGATGATAGATACCGGTATGCCATGAAGCCTAACAATCTCGCGGATATAAATTCGAGCCAGCTGCTCAGAAGAATAAGTAGTCATCACAGGAATAAAATGAGCTGACTTGGTCAGCCTATCCACAATCACCCAAACTGCATCAAACCTCCGCTGAGTCCGTGGGATTCCAACAATGAAATCCATAGTGATCCGCTCCCATTTCCACTCCGGAATCTCTAACTTCTGAAGTAACCAACCTGGCTGCTGATGCTCATACTTTACCTGCTGGCAATTTAGACAGCAAGCCACATACTCCACTATGTCGTTTTTCATCCTCCTCCACCAGTAATGCTGCCTCAAGTCTTGATACATCTTCGCAGCACCCGGATGAATAGAGTACTGCAAGCTATGAGCCTCTTGAAGAATCAACTCACGCAAACCATCTACATTAGGCACACATAGCCTGCCCTGCATCCTCAATACAGATCCATAATAGTGACCTCCTTAGCATCGCTGTGCTGAACCGTGTCCTTAAGGACAAGAGGTAGGGGTCATCATACTGACGCTCCCTGATGCGATCATAAAGAGAAGATCAAGAGACCACACAAGCCAACACTCGACTCGGCTCAGAAATATCCAATCTCACAAACTGGCTGGCTAAGGCTTGAACATACAATGCTAAGGGTCTCTCTGCTGCTGGAAGTTATGCTAAACTCCCCAAACTCTCTGCCTGGCGACTCAAAGCATCGGCTACCACATTGACCTTCCCTGGGTGGTACAAAATGGTGATATCATAGTCTTTAAGTAGCTCCAACCACCTCCGCTGACGCAAGTTAAGATCCTTTTGCTTGAACAGATGCTGCAAACTCCGATGATCGGTGTTTATCTCATAAAGGACCCCGTACAAATAGCGCCGCCAAATCTTTAAGGAATGAACAATAGCTGCTAACTCAAGGTCGTGGATAGGATAGTTCTTTTCATGCACCTTCAGTTGTCTGGACGCGTAGGCAATCACCCTACTGTCCTGCATCAACACCGCGCCGAAACCAATCTGTGACGCATCACAATATAGTATAAGACCCCGAACCTGTAGGCAATACCAATACTGGGGCTGTAGTCAAAGTTGTCTTAGGTTTTTGAAAGCTCTCCTCACACTCCTCTGTCCACCTGAACGAAGCACCCTTCTGGGTCAGCCTAGTCATAGGTGCTGCAATAGATGAGAAACCCTCTACAAATTGACGGTAATACCCCGCCAAACCAAGAAAACTACAGATCTCTGTAGCTGATGACGGTCTGGGCCAACTCTGCACTACTTCTATCTTCTTCGGATCCACTTGGATCCCATCACTTGATACTACTTGGCCCAAGAATGCCACTAAGTCTAGCCAAAACTCATACTTAGAAAATTTTGTATACAATTTCTTTTCTCTCAAAGTCTGAAGCACAGTCCTCAAGTGTTGCTCATGATATTCCCGAGTCCGGGAGTACACCAGAATGTCGTCAATAAACACAATTATGAATGAGTCAAGATAGGGTCGGAACACACTGTGCATCAAATGCATAAATGCCGCTGGGGCATTGGTCAGCCCAAAAGACATCACAAGGAACTCATAGTGACCATACCGAGTCCTGAAAGCAGTCTTCGGGATATCTGGCTCTCGAAGCATTAGCTGATGATAGCCTGAATGTAAGTCAATCTTGGAAAATACTCTGGCACCCTATAACTGATCAAATAAGTCATCAATACGAGGTAATGGATACCTGCTCTTCACTGTAACTTTGTTCAACTGACGATAATTAATGCACATACGCATAGAACCATCCTTCTTCTTCACAAATAAGACAGGAGCACCCCAAGGTGACACACTGGGCCGAATGAAGCCCTTATCAAGCAACTCCTGTAACTGCTCCTTCAACTCCTTTAATTCAGGAGGAGCCATACGATATGGAGGAATAGAGATAGGCTGAGTGCCCGGCAACAAATCAATGCCAAAATTAATATCTCTGTCGGGCGGCATGGCCGGAAGATCAGCTAGAAACACATTTAGAAAGTCCCTCACTACTGGAACTGACTCAATTGTAGAGGTATCAATATTGACATCTCTCACATAAGCTAGATAGGCGTCACACATCTTCTCAACCATTTGTTGAGCTTTAAGAAATAAAATAACTCTGCTGGGAGTATACTCTAAGGTACCTCTCCACTATAATCGCGGTAAACCTGGCACAGCCAGCGTCACAGTCTTAGCGTGACAATCAAGAATAGCGTAATAGGGCGATAACCAGTCCATGCCCAAAATAACATCAAAGTCTACCATACTAAGCAATAATAAATTGGCTCTGGTCTCAAAACCACTAAGAGCAATCAAACACGACTGATACACGTGGTCCACAACAAGAGAATCTCCCACAGGATTAGACACATAAACATGAGAACTCAAAGAATCTCGAGATACGCCCAAACGTGGGGCAAAATAAGAGGACACATATGAATACGTAAAGCCTGGGTCAAATAATACCGGCGCATCTCTATGACAGACTGAAAAAATACCTGTAATGACAGAGTCGGAAGAAACTGCCTCTGCACGAGCCGGAAGAGCATAATACCTGGCATGGCCTCCCCCTCTAGGGTGACCTCGATCTCCCCGACCTCCACCTCGAACTGGTTGAGCAGGTGGGGCGGTAGCTGGTGCTGGAATCATAGCCTGAGGACCCGGTGGAGCACATGGTGGCTGAGAAGTCTGTAGAGGTGCACCCCTTCGAAGTCTGGGGAAATCCCTCACCATATGGCGGGTGTCACCACACTCAAAATAACCCCTCGTAGGGCGTGGCTGCTGCGACTGACTCGGGCCAGGTCTGCTGGACTGGCCGCTAAAAGCACCCCGAGCAGGAGGCATACTAGATACTGGTGGTACATAATAAGGCTCATGGGGCCAAGCAGGGGCTGGAACACCACTGGCGGCTAAAAGTGCTGAATGAACAAGGTGACTCACATAACCCTACCATGTCGAACTACAGCTGGGGCACGAGTACCACTGCAAGTGCCAGACTCTCGAGACTTCTTTCCACCATCTCCTCCCTATCCCGGGCTAGCATGCCATCCAATCTCCTAGCAATACTCACAACCTGCTAGTAAGGAATATCCATCTCCAGCTCCCTGACCATACTAATCCTGATACTAGGACGGAGTCCCTCAATAAACCGACGGACCCTCTCTCGAATTGTGGCAACCAAGGCCGGTGCATATTAGGCCAAATCACCGAAACGGACTGCATACTCTGACACAGTCATAGCATCCTGGCGCAGCTTCTCAAACTCCACGCGCCGTGAGTCCCTAAGGCTCTGAGGGACATACTCTCTCAAAAATATGTCCGAGAATTGAGTCCATGTAAGTGAAGCTGCCTCATCCGGACTACTCAATTCATAAGCATACCACCACTGATAGGCTGCTCCTCTAAGCTGAAAGGTGGTAAAAGAAACCCCACTCGTCTCCGCTATGCCCATAGTATAGAGAATACGATGACACTCATCCAGAAAACCTTGAGCATCCTCTGTTGCTAATCCGCTGAAGGTAGGTGAGTGGTACTTCTTGTACCTCTCAAGTCTGAACTTCTCCGCTTCAGAAGCGGCTATCCTAGTCTCATGCTAAACCGGAGCTACCGACGGTATATGAATGAACTGTAGGGCCGGATCGACCTGGACCCTCTACTCAGGAGTGCGGGCTGTAGGAGTCTGTGCACCTCCCCCGGCCTGAGATGTAGCGGGAGCTAATGGAATCAATCCAGCAGCAATGGGAACCTCCGGTGCCTGCCCTCCAGCTGGATCTGCTGGGGGCTTCTCTGTCGTAGCTCGCGTGGGTGCTCTGGCTGCACCGCGTGCTCGTCCTCTACCCCGGCCCCGGCCTCTGGCGGCTCTAGCAAGGGGCGCGAGTGCCTGGTCATCAGACGTCTCTGTACCGATCCACGAGACTATAATAAATCGGCTTGTGACTCACAACACCTATGAACCTAGAACTCTGATACTAACTTGCCACGACCCAAATTCTCCCTCCGTGAATCGTCGTGACGACACCTAGTCTCTACGACTAGGTAAGCCTAACACTTGCGAAAATTGAATCAAAAACATGCAAATTAACAACTAGCAGTAACAGATAACGTTTAATAAGCAATTGAGATGCCGCTCGGCATATACAATAATCAACTCACGAAATGTACATAACACTCCCAAGACCCGAAACATCGTAAGTCACAAGCTTCTACGAAGTTCTAACTATTCTATACATCAGTGCCTATAGAAATAAGGGAAGAATCAACATAGTGGGTAGAGGGGGACTCTGAGGATCTGCGGGCGCAGGCAGATGTACCTTGAAGATCTCCGAAAAATAGCAGTGACTGCAACTAAGGACGAGGCTAGTAAATGGAACCTGGATCTGCACATGAAAAACATGTGCAGGAAAAGGCGTGAGTACACCTCAGCGGTACCCAATAAGTGCCAAGCCTAACCTCGGCCAAGTAGTGACGAGGTCAGGTCAAGGCCCTACATGTATATAATAAATAAGCAGAAGAGTATAACAATATAATAAGAGACTGGAATTTAAACAAAGAGAACATAGCAAAGTAGCAACGCAGAACACAGGGATAAACAATAGGGGATCTCCCGAGATACCGTCTTGTAGTCCCAAATAAAAGTGCAAGGAGACTTTCCGAGGTACCGCCTCGTAGTCTCAAAAGTAAATATGTAGGGAGAACTCCCGAGGAACCGCCTCACAGTCTCAAAAGTAAATGTGCAGGGAGAACTCCCGAGGAACCACCTCGTAGTCTCAAAAGTAAATGTGCAGGGAGAACTCCCGAGGAACCACCTCGTAGTCTCAAAAATAAATATGCAGGGGGATCTCGAGGGATACCGTCCCATAGTCCTAAAGTAAATACGCAACTCAAGCAAATGAATATAACAGTTACAGCAAGAAGCCTATAATTTAGACCAAGTACAAGTGAAGGAAGAATCAGGATTTACTAAACATGTTGCAAAGAGTTCAAATAGGCTATTAGGACACGTAGACATGCTATTCTAGGCTAACAGGATAACTACACATGCTAGTATACTCAAATAAGATGAAAATATGCTATTACTCGGTAAAAATAAGGTTTTTTCCACAAACAACCTTTGTACGCACTCGTCACCTCACGTACATGGCGCTCACATATCATAACAACACCACATCCTAAGGGGATTTTCCCCACACAAGGTTAGGCAAGCCACTTACCTCGAACCAAGCTCAATCAATCCGTAACAATGCTATTTCAACGAAAATCTGACCCCGAATGGCCCAAATCTAGCCAAAATCAATTACATATTATAAATATAACTACAAGGAACTAATCTAGCTACTGAAATAAAAGCTAAAGCAAGAAATGGGAAAATCGCCCTAAAACGTCTCCCCGGGCCCATGTCACGGAATCGGGTAAAAGTCACAAAATATGAACACTCATTCACTTACGAGTTCACTCGTATAAAAATCATCCAAATCCGATGTCAAAATCCAAATCAAAGACCAATATCTTAGTTGAAGAACTTTTACCATTTTCCCCCAAATTGCTCAACAAAATTTCTTAATTAGATGATGAAATCAACCATAGATTAAAGCAATATAACCAGAAAGGAGTGAAGAATCATTACCCACAAGCTTCCTCTAAAACTCCTTTGAATTATCGCCTTAATCCGAGCTCTCAAAGTCCCAAAAATTGAAATGAGATAAAACCCTCGATTTGGTCCTTTTTCTACCAGGAAACTCGCATCTGCGAGCCTTCAACTACACCTGCGAAAATACCATCGCAGGTGTGAAAAATCACTAAAGGGGTTGGGTTCGCATCCGCAACAAGGGGGCCGCACCTGCGCGCCCGCTGGTGCGAAAAATATGGGCGCACCTGCGAAAATGACTAACTCTGGCTGCCTCCGCTTCTGCGACTACTGGTCCGCATCTGTGCTATCGCAGGTGCGGAGGAACCATTGCACCTGCGATCTCTACTGATCTCCACCCTTTCCTCATGTGCGCTCAACCTGCCGCATATGAGGAATCGCACCTGCGGGTAATATCCTCCCAGGTGCGATCATACCAGCAAAAGGCCAAAATTTAGAAATTCCTCAACTTCCATTCCAAGTCCGTTAACCACTCGAAACTCATCCGAGGCCCCCGGGACCTCAACCAAACATACCAACCAATTCTAAAATACCACACGAACTTAGTCGAGCCCTCAAACCACATCAAACAACGCTAAAATCACAAATCATCCTCCGATTCAAACTTAAAGAACTTAAAACATCCAAATTCGACAATCGATGCCGAAACTAACCAAACCACGTCCGATTGACTCCAAATTTTGCACACGGGTCATATTCAACCCTACAGACCTACTCTAACTTTCGGAATTGGAATCCGACCCCGATATCAAAAAGTCCATTACCGGTTAATCTCCAAAACTTCGACTTTCGCCATTTCAAGCCTAAATGAATTACAGACTTCCAAAACACAATCCGGACATGCCTCTAAGTCCAAAATCACCTAACTGAGCTAACAGAACCGACAGAACTCCATTCCAGAGTCGTCTTAGCACACTTCAGACTACGGTCCAAATCCTAAGGCTTAAATCTCCATTTAGGGACAAAGTATCCCAAAACACTCCAAAAACCAAAACGAAACCTCCCGGCAAGTCACAATAGCAGAAATATATATGGGCGAAGCAGTTAATAGGGGATCGGGGCTATAACTCTCAAAACGACCGGTCGGGTCGTTACACAATTATTCAGTTAATATTTTTAGTTTTAAACTTTTAAAGAATTAATTGTTCAGGTTTTTAGTTTTTCTATTTGTTTCTTTTGTTGCACTGATTTTTTAGTATTTACAAGATTAGGTTTTATTATTTTCCTGTGAATTATGCCTGCCCGCAGTGAGATAGTTAGTAAGATTAGATTGTTGAATATCTTATTCCTACTCCTACTAACATGTAACTTTGAATATTAAGATTATTCATTGGGATATTTTCAAATGCAAAGACAGTTTTCTTTTCTAAAGTTGAAATTTAATCCCTCTTTTCTTAAGACCAAAAATTCAGTTCCTTTTTCTTAACAGTATGATCACGATTTCTGAATATTTTTTATTCTTATCGGTAAACCGATAACTGAACCGATAAGGATCGATAATCGACTAACAGATACCCGATAATCGATATCTTATCGATTCGATTATCGATTTAGTATATTTATAAATTGATAACAAATATGCTAAACCGATAACATTCATAACCGAACTGAACCGAACCGACCGATACCCACCCTAGTGTGATTGCTCACGTTTTTGTCTATTTTTCACACTAGTAGAGGCTCCGCGTGGACCCACCATGAAAACAGTTGATGTTTTATGACTTGTGGAGATGGGAGATTTGATTTTTATGGGGTTCGGGAATGAATTAGAATACTTAGTTTTATTTTAAAAGTTTTAAGTTAGAAGAGTTAACCAAGGTTTGACTTTTGAGTAAAAGACCTCGAATTGGAGATTTGATGATTCCAATAGATTCATATGCTGATTTTGGACTTAGAAGTATGTATTTTTGATGTTTAGATTTGATTTTTGATGCTCCTATAGAATATTGAGCCTATTTGTCGAAAGTTAGAAATTTAAAAATTGGAGAGTTTTCAAGTTTGATCGATAGTTGACTTTGATGATATCGAACTTAGATTGTTGTTCAGAACTCGGAATAGGTTCATTTTGTTGAATGGAACTTGTGTCCAAATATTGGTTGTGCCGATGCTCCAGTTATCGCAATTGCGAGCACCGGTCTCATAATTGCGAAGTGAACTGTAGGGGTCAGGTATCACAATTGTGATGCCTTACTGGCAATTGCGAAGCACGACTGGGTGGATTCACAATTGCGATCATATGGTCGCGTTTGCGAGAGAAGCAGACTTCGCAATGTGAATTTAGTGTCGCATTTGCGATATTCCTTAAGTCTGTCAGGTGCCGCAATTGCGAGAGTTCGTAATTGCGACCTCTGCACCTGAACAAAAGGGCTGGATAGTCTAGATTTGATCTTATTTCTATCATTTTAGAACCCTAGACTCGGTAGGAGGCAATTTGGAGAAGGGATTTTCACATACAATCATTGCGTAAGTGATTTTGATCAATTCTTAATTATATTATATGATTATATATGAGATTTAACATCAAATTCATTAGAATCTAGGAGAAAGTTTTGGGAATTTTTGTCTATGTTTTGAAAAATGAATTTTGAAATTTGAGAGTCGAATTGGACTCAGATTTGAAAATAAATCACATATATGAACTCGTGGGTTTATGGGTAGTCGAGATCTACCCTTGGACTCGGGTTTTGACCGAGCGAGCCCGAAGTTGACTTTTGGGGAATTGTATAAAAATCATAACTTTTTAATCGTAATTGGTTTCTGTTAAATTGTTTGATGATATTAAGTCGTTTTTGGTTAATTTTGAGCCGTGCGGAGGTCATTTTAAAGGAAAAGTTATTTTTAAGTGGTGATTTAGCCTAGTTGAGGTAAGTATCTTGTTTAACTTTGTGTGAGAGAACTTACCTTTAGGATTGAGTCTGATTGTACTATTTGAATTATGTAAAAGACGTGTACACTAGGTGACGAGTGTTTACACGGACTTACATGTATAAATATCGACCGGTTTAGGCTCTTAGGTTACTTATAAACATTTAATTGAAGTTGTTATCATTTGTTCTATCTTTCGTTGTCAAGTTTGTTCTTGCATACTTTAATTGAAGTTGTTATTACATGTTCTAGCTTCTATTGTCGAGGTTTCCCCTATATGCATTTATTTGTAGTTGTTGTTATACGTTATTCTTTCTATTGTTGAGTTATTCTCATGCATTTAGTTGTAGTTGCTATTTCATGCTATCTATTTTGTTGTTAAGCTTACGTTATGCATTAGAATTCGAAGATGTCGTTTCATGGAAGTACCTTTATTGTTGAGTTGTTGAAGTGGTAGTTGTTGAGAGCTATTAACACATTTGTGGTTGGAATTGCTGGTTATTGGAGTACCTTTCCTTGTTGAGTTATTTCTCGTTCATTTTGTTGTTATTAAGATTCTTGTACATATTGTGGTTGAGCCGTGGGCTAAGTGTTGTGGAAATATTGGTATTGTTGATTTTGGCAAATATTGTGGCATATGGGCACGTGTGATGCGAGTTGATTATTGTGTTGTGATATTGATGCGCATGCGGCGGTATAAATATAGGGGTTGATGCACATGCGGCGAGATAAGGTTGAATTATACGCTTGTTGCTAGTAAGAGAATTATTTGAAGCCATGGGGCGAGATAAGGAAGCTAAAGCGCGTGTAGCTATTTCGGAAAAAATATTTTTAAAATAAATACAAGGCTCATGCGGCGATATAAGAAAAATTGTGATTGTGACTTGCGAAATGTGAATATGAGGTGTGGTACCTCGGATGTGATTCTTGTTATATATTTTATATTGAAAAGGCTTGTTGATTTGAACAATTATTATCTTTCCTTCATTCGTTTTACTTGTATTTTTCGATATTTGATCACTTGTTGTTCTTATCATATGTTCCCTCTTTGTTGTCCTTTATTGCCTTAATATCCATTGTTAGCCTTGCATCATTGTGCTGTTTTTTTGTCATTTATTTCTTTGCTTTTCGTTATTAGATTATATTAATATTTTGTTCAGGTTTCTATGTCTAGTAGGTATCATGACCTGGCTTCGTAACTACTATAGCGAGGTTAGTCTTGATACTTATTGGATACCATTGTGGTGTACTCATGCTACGTTTCTGAACATTTTTATGCAGATCAAGATATTTCTGCTCGTGCTGGACGTCAGTGAGTTGACACACATGTTGACGATCAATTTTGATCCTCCTTTTTCAAATTAATTTATTTATACTTATTGATTTTCAATAAATATGTTAAAAATATATTCTAATCGATAATACCTATTTTTTGTATAAATTAAGTTGCCAATAATGATTAACTAATAATTTAGTATTATATAGTTATAAATATATTACTCTTACTATTTGTGAAACTACTAAAATAACCCTTATATTCATTACATAGGTTTTATAATTAATTAAATAAGTTATTCCTTATTTTTTAGTAAATTAGCACACTATTTCAAAATAATTCGAAATTAGTGTCATAAATTAGAAAATGCGATGTTTTAGTAATTAGTTAATTAGTTACCGTAATTAATAGTATATTTGATAATTATAATTTCTATTATATTTTATTAAAATTATTTAAGTTTATTTAAATTAATTCTACAAACGTTAAAGACTAAAAGGCTACAATTGCAATTTCATAATCAAAGGTGAAATGACTATTTCCAAAATCAAAAACAATCTAAACAATAAGCCCAAATCCAAATCTGACCCAGTCCAAACCCCTCCTCTTTCCACCTTGGCAATCCATGCCACATTACCCGAAGCAATTAGAACTCGCCAAGTCACCCGTCTCACACTCACAAAACAAATACACCCAATCCTGACCGTTGATCCATATCATCAACGGACTAGGTTTAATCTCGCTTTTTTAGTTATTTTAAAGCCTCACCATGTTTTATCTCAACCGTTGGATTATAAGAATCCAACGACCACTGATTTTTCTCATTTTAAACCTTTAATCCCTGAATTATTAGGGTCGTTGATCTAAACATCCAACGGCCCAGATCACTATCACTTCTTCTTAACTCTTAGAGACGACCAAACCTCACCCAAAAACCCTAATCATTCTCTATTGACTAGGCCGCCCCCTTCCTCTCTTAATTTTTTCAACTCTCACAGACCAGAATCAATCAAAAACTTGCACAAATCCATGCAATGTCTCAAATCGACCAATAAATTATTTCTTTTTTCTCCTAAACCCGTGAATCCCGCCGATTTCATTCCCTTTTCATCACTTAAAATTCAAAGCCCTAATTTGAAAACCTAGACTCAAAGATGAAACTTCAAGTCTCCAGATTTCCCTTATGCTGTGATCAAATCAGAGCATGCATGAGCATATCTCCAGATTTCATTATGTTTATTCGAGGTCCAGAGGTCAAATGCAATGACCTCTGGATTTCTGGGCTTTGTCTGATGGGTTTTGCTCAACAGCCAGCCTTCCCCATCTCATGTAAAATCCCTACTGCTTTCACCTCTGTCTTCTCTGATTTCACTCGATTTGCTCGTATCATCAACTCCTTGTCATTTTTCACTCACCGAGTTTGAATATGTGAAATCCTAAGGCATTGAATGCCACTATAAAAGAGAGCTTTAATGCTCTCACCTAACAGGACACAAAAGAGATAT
This sequence comes from Nicotiana otophora, assembly GCA_000715115.1. Classification (NCBI taxonomy): domain Eukaryota; kingdom Viridiplantae; phylum Streptophyta; class Magnoliopsida; order Solanales; family Solanaceae; genus Nicotiana; species Nicotiana otophora. The sequence goes on along the minus strand of AWOL01S0011367.1, from coordinate 217,946 downwards.
ACAGACCTAACACAAAAATAAACTAAGAATTACTTCAAGCAAAAACTTTAGGTTCATTAGTGATTTCTGATTTTTCTCTTTTCTTCTTCGGTCCTGAGTTAATGTACTGTTCGAGGTTTAAATCTTTGATTCTAAACGGCTAAAAATTATTGTTTGGTTTGCTACTCAAAGGAAGGTCAGTGTACTTTGGCATTTTCTCTTTTGACTGTTCTAGTTGAAACCATTCTTACCCTGTTGTTTTATATTGATCATCTCTGCTTATGATGTTTGTCATTAGTTTATGATTGATTGTCTCTATTCATGATGAGTTGTAATTGGTTTATAATCGAGTGTTATGCTTTGGTATTATATGTCTTAAGTCAATACTAATCGTTTATTGTGTAACCATAATGAGTATTGTTGTGGATGGTTAAACTTTTGTGATTAACTAAAGAACCTCGATGATTCTTTACACTTATTCTATGCTTAGACCTTTCCTGATGTTATGGTGTGACCTTTATGTCTACAATATCAATTCTGCCCTTAGTGTTACTTACATTGTACACTTGAAGTTGTTTGTCTGATAAACAGAAATAAAAATAGATATGAACATTTAAGTTTAAAATATCAGGATGTCATCACAGTTTTAAGTATATTAGCTTATGTTATTTGGGTTGACCTCTTCCTTCTAATGTGCCTCTGTGATCTTGAAACTCTTGAAAGATCATTGTAATGATTTTCTAACAAACTTCATGACTGTGTGATCATATCTGTAATTTTATTGTATAAACATATCCTGAGTCAACTAGATTAAGTCCTACTGAGTTTCTGCACTTGTCCTTGTGTGTATCCTGACAACTGCTATTCATTTAGCTTAAGCTATGCCTTAGAAACTTGATTAAAGTATACCTGTGGTGTTTGAGTTTCACTTTTTGTGTTAGAATGATAAACTGAACTTCACCATGATTAAAGTTTTCATACTTAACCAATATAACTAAATCATGCTTACTTAATATAAAACTTCCACTGTTGTGAACTACCATAATGACACTGTTAGCCCGATCCTATACTGTTTGGTGCTCAATATATTTGTAATGTTACAGTCGGATTGGAATGTCTCATATTGTATTTGAATAGGATTATTGTCACGATCCAAAACTTAGCCTGTCGTGATGGCACCTAATGTGGTACTAGGCAAGCCAACACTTCAAAATACTTCCAACATTTTTAAATGAAAAGTAAAACAACATAGGTTTAAATTCATCAAACTCTCAAAAACTGGATAGAAGGTCAAAACCCAATACAGAAATTTCCAATATCGAGGTGTCACTAAGTACATTAGCATCTATACAACACAAGTCTGGAAAAACTATTTAAGATAGTCTGAAACTAAATACATAACGCGGGAAGATAGGGAAGAAGAGAAAAGGTCTGCGAACGTCGGGCAGCTACCTTGGAATCTCCAAACGATCAAGCTGCACAGAGAATCTACACCCACCATATTCGGAAATACCTGGATCTGCACACGAAGTGTAGGGTGTAGCGTGAGTGCAACCAACTCAGTAAGTAACAAGACTAAATAAAGGACTGAAAGTAATAAGGAGCTTCACAGTTATAGTTTAATTACAATAATTTCAACATAGGAAGATAGGCATGCTTTCAAGTTTGACAATTAAGGCCAAAATAATTAATTCATGTCAAGTTCAATTGAAACAGGATATAATATCTCTCGGAAATTACATGGCAATGATATATGCCAGCTGAAGTGCAACAGTAATGAAATCAAATGCATCATCTCAGAGCGACAACCACTCAGTCCTCCCATTCACTCCAACCTTACAGTCACTCATTCTTCACAGTTGCTCATTTCTCCCAGTCGCTCGGCACTCGCACTCGGCACTCGATACTCGCACTCAGTAGGTACCTGCGCTCACTGGGGGTATGTACAGACTCCGGAAGGGCTCCTTCAGCCCAAGCGCTATAACAAGCCAATGGCATAAGCAATGAAACATACTGCGGCGTGCAGCCCGATCCTATAAATATCCTCACCATCAGGCCCTTGGCCTCACTCAGTCATCAATCTCTCCAGTCTCTCGGGCTCTTAGTAATCATGATAATCAGCCCAAACAACAATGATATAATGTATCAATAAAGAACAATAGAGACTGATATATAATATGCAAGTAAAACTGTGACTGAGTACAAAATAGCAATTTAGCTGATAATTCAACATCTATAGACCTCTGTGGGTCCCTACAGTGCCAACACATTGTCTAAACATGATTTCTAGCATGATTTGCAGTTCAATTTCTGTAACACATGGAGAATATACGAATAACAACAGATTTTTCAACTAAACAGTTCCATGATATTGACCAAGTCACAATTCCTACAGTACGCACCCACACGCCCGATACCTAGCATGTGCATTACCCCAAAACCAATTACATCACATATAATATGGGGTTTTATACCCTCAGAACCAAATTTAGAAATGTTACTTACCTCAAGCCGTGCAAATCTCTACTCCAACACACCTTTGCCTTGCGAGACGACCTTCGAATGCCTGGAATCTAGCCACAAACAATTCAATACAACCAACACGAGCTAAAGGAATCAATTTCATAAGGAAATACTAAGCTCTTAATCAAATATCAAAAAGTCAACTCAAAAGTCGGCCCCCGGGTAAAAGTCTCGTCTCGAAATCGGGTAAAAGTCACATAATCCGAACACCCATTTAACCACGAGTCCACACATACCAAAATTACTCACAATTCGGCCTAAGAACTTTCCTTCATTTCCCCCCAATGTTCCACCCCAAATCACTAATTTAATGATGAAATCAAAGACATAATCATGAAAATTAATCAAAACTAGGTAAGAATCACTTACCCTAATCATCCACCTGACAATCTCTCCAAAAATCGCCTCCCACTGAGCTCCCAAAATCAATTTTGTGTTATGAACTCAAACCTTCATTTTTGAAAGTTTAAATCTGCCCAGGTATCCTTTCTTCGCGATCACAGAAAAATCTTCGCGATCGCGGAGCACAACCTTCACTGCCCCCAGAAACTTCTCTAAGCGACCACACAAGAACAAATACGAACGCGAAGCACAAGCTTCCCAGGCTTACTCGATCACGGATGGCCCACGCGTTCGCATAGCACAATGCATGTGAACCCCAGCTGCCTCACCTCCTCTTCGCGAAAGCGGCCTAGCCCATGCATTCGCGATACACTGTTTCCCCAACCTACGCGATCGCATGCCAGAACTGGCGATCGCATTGAACAAAACATCATAATTTCTCCAACTAGCCTATGCTATCGAGGACCTTCCCACGCGATCGCGTATAAGGAAACCAGATCAGTGCACCAAAAAATTCTAGAAATTCTTTTAGTCCAAAAACTGATCTATTAACCATCCGAAACTCACTTGAGGCCCCCGAGCCCTCAATCGAACATACCAACATGTCCTAAAATATCCTACGAACTTAGTAGAGCCTTCAAACCACATCAAACAATGCTAAAACCATGAATCACGCATCGATTCAAGCCTAGTGAACTTTGAACTTCTATTTTCTACATTCGATGCCGAAACCTATCAAATCACGTCCGATTGACCTCAAATTTTGTACACAGATCACAAGTGACACCATGGACCTACTCGAACTTCCAGAACCCCAATCCGAGCCTGGTAACCATAAAGTCTACTCTCGGTCAAACTTTCAAATTTTTAACTTTTGCCATTTCAAGTCTAATTTAACTACGGACCTCCAAATTACTATTCGGACACGCGCCTAAGTCAAAAATCACCCAATGGAGCTAACAGAACTATCAAAACTCCATTCCGAAGTTGTTTATACATAAATCAATATCCGATCAACCATTTCAACTTAAGCTTCCAACCTTGAGACTAAGAGTCTCAATTCATTCTGAAATCCCTCCGTACCCGAACCGACTACCCTGACAAGTCACATAATAGCTACAAAGTATAAAATGAGTAGTAAATAGAGGAACATTACTACAACTCTCAAAATAACCGGCCGGATCGTTACAATTATGCTCTCACTCTTGTTTAAAATATGCCTCTATTTGTCTTACATGTTCATGCATGTACCTCCATCATCATTGAACCTTACTAAAGTTTATATACGTCAACTGTAATTTACTTATAAACTTAGGAGAGATCTTCTGATGCTTATCTGCCCTGTTTGAGTGTAAGACTGTGCATTACTTCTTAATGAACCTAGTGTGGATCAAAGATCTTCTAAAATCATGTCAACTGCTTAAGTGAGGATAAATTGGTTTGCTTAAGAACCCCTGTTAATAGTTTTTTTGGAGATTCCAAAATGGGCTGTTAACTCCTATACTCAATGAGAAATGAAGGCCTGACCTATGTATGGACCTTTACTGAGTTTGAACATAGTTAAGATGTTGTGACTGTAGTTAAGAACTTCCATAAGTATGAATGTGCCAATAGTATTAGTAAGGTTAATGTATATGTATCTTTTCTACCCCTAAAATTACATGACTTAGTTGTTTTGAGTTTCTGAAATAACCTTCTAATGTTCTTATCATTTATCTGCACATGTAACTGGTTTATTTGGGTATTCTTGAGCATGTTAAAAGTATTTGACAGTGTACTACACAATTGTGTTTGTATTGTCTAAGGTGTCATCTGCTAGCTCATGTTCATAGTAGTACCTTGTATGGTTTCTGTGAGAAGTATACATGTTTGAACCTTTGTATTATTGTTACTATTACATTAAAACTTACAGTGAATGCTCCATTGACATTCTAACCTATATGGAGAAATAAACGTGAGTGGTTAAGGATATTTAGGAGTAAGATTTGGTTTTGTGTTTGAGATGATCTCCCTTACACAAGCACTGCCCGGGGTCCCTGAGATCCTTGTGAACTTTGAAATTCCAGGGATCCAAAGGGTTTCTTGGTCATGAATGAAATTTTACCTTAAACCTTTAATCATTGACCTTTGTTAATATCTTTATGTTTGGTGCTAAATAAAATTAAGGCCTCACTGCAAGTCTGTTTATTCCACTGTTGACCTTACATTAATTTTATTGCATCTCTTAATTACTTGTACATGTCATAGTTTCATTTTTGGACCTTGCATTTATCTTATTTGTTCTTTTAGTGTTGTATTAGGTTGGATAACTAATGTTTTTCTTTTCTTTTCTTTTTGCATATATAACCGAACTGGGCCTACTGAGTTCTCAAAAACTCAGGGCCAAGTTCCAGCCCTTGAGCCTGAAGTCACGGAAGTTGCTGCCATTGTTTGTTGTCCGCTGGGCCTAACTCTCTTCAGGCCCAAACCATGAGTAAATTTTCTTTCCTTTATTGCTTATATAAATTCGTTGTTGTTTCTATGTATACAACACTGATAATATCTGAGTGAACGCCTTTTCTCTTTTATGTCTTTGAATTACCTTAGCAACCTAGGCAAGTTAAAACCACGGGTAAAAACTAAAGGAAATTATTGTTCTTACATTAGCTAAAATGACTTTAAGATGTTTGAATTACTTTTATTACACAATTTTCACTTACACTAACCGCTTTTCATGAAGTCTTTGAAGTTCACAAACAGATTCAAAATCGCCAATCCTCTTTCTTTAAAGGCCAGAATCGGACAAATAATTTCAAAGTCGAGATTTATACAAACAAAATGGGACACTAATGCAATCAAGGAATGCTTTCAATATTATTCCTCCTAAACTTGATATAAGATTCAAACAATTAGTCTTCAAGGTCTAAACCCAATCCCTCAATAACACTTATTTCATCAAGGATACATAAATAGCCATTTATTTTAAGAAGAAAGGTATTTTAAACTTAACCACATTTTTGCAAAATTAGTGAGTATAAGTATTATAAACCCGTTTCCAAAACTCTTTTAATTGTATAGACATTTCAAAGGCCTTTTCATAAATAAAACATATACTCTCTTTTCAAAGTATATATACTACCTCCCTTTCAAAATGATAAGTTTTAAAACCTGACATAAAGTAAGCCATACGCTTTTAAGCACTAATTAAAGTAGAATATAGATATTTAATTCCCTAAACCTAGTCTAAGTCCTATGGAGCTACCTAGATAGATTCTATGGGATACCTAGCACCTTCCCCTTAGAAGAACAAGAACTCTTACCTAAATCTCACTAGTTAGTAGACCAAAAGGATAACGATTTAAATAACTAAATAGGTATCCTAGTATACCTTTAAATATTAGGTGGCGACTACAGGGAAATTACTAGTTGAATCTTGTTTTTGACTCGTGCAAAATAGGGTGCAACACCACAAATTTTAAAGAATTCAAGGTATACTTACTTGACGTTCGCAGGCCTCGGAGTCACCTTCTACTATTGTCTTTTCTACTGTTTATCCTTATATCAAAGTAGTATTGTATTAGAAATTCTTAGTATATATCTGTAAAGCTTATGACTTAGTTCCACCGGTTTTGGAGATATTGTGACTATTGTACCGTTTTGGTTTAATTATGATAGTTGTCAGTTTAATTTATCATCTTAGTTGTTAATTCTGCTAAATTCTCAATGTATGTTAGGCTTACCTACTCTTAAAGACTAGGTTCCATCATGACATCCTAAGGTAGGAATTTGATTCTTGACAGTTTATGAAGGCAGTGTCGCGTTCGCGATGGAGGCTGGGCAGAAGGCTTCGCATTCACGCGGGGTGATGTAGAGTTCACGAAGTAGTATTTTGGGGCAGAGGCATTTTGAGATGCGCGAACGCGAGGCTTGGGCTGCGTTCGCAAGTAGTACCCCTGGGAAAATTTATTAAGTTGTCATTTCGGGATTTTAACCCATTTCTCATATATTGAACCGTAGACTTAGAGATGGGTGATTTTTCAGAGAGATCTTCATACATGAGTAAGATTAAGTGATTGTTACTCATTTATAATATTATTTCAAGAATCTACATGGATTATCAACACCTAAAACATGAAATTTGGAGATGACATTTGGGATTTTTGCCTACAACTTTAGAGAGTAAAAATTGAGGTTTTGAGTCATGATTTGGACTTGAATTTGGAAACTCAATACATATTTAGACTCATGGGCTTATAGGTAAACATGAATACCCTTAGACTCGAGTTTTAATCATGTAGTCCTGGATTGACGTTTTGGGAGTTGATTAAAAATTGAAGCTTTATTGTTTAGAATTGAATCCTATGATGTTTTTTAACATTATTGAGTATTATTTGGTTAGGTGTTTGCTAGTGGGAGATGTTTTATTAAGGAAAGGCGATTTTTAGGAGGCTGATTTAGCTTGTAAAGGTAAGTAGTTTGCTTAACCTTATTGTGAGGGAATAAACCTTAGGATATGACCTTATTTGTCTAATTGGAATGTGTGAAAAATGATGTATATGTGAGATGACGAGCGTATATACAGGTGCTATGTATAATTCATGATCAGATTACACTTTGGGCCTTATTATACCTTGTTTGGATAATGCGCTTTCTATGATTCATGATTATCATTTGTATGACTATGTGAGCTTATCTTTTTCATATTAGAGATCATGTTTTGGATTACTATCCCTTATTTAGGTAAAAATGATTTATTTTTGAAATTGTGGTTATATTTGATTTAGTTGTTGTCTTGTTTCACATATCATGCGCACATCCATATTTTATTATTATTAATATTATGTCCTTGTGTACCTTATTGATTAATTATGAGCATATATCTCTCTTATGATGAAATATTATTTCGGATTATTATGTTTATGGCATATATTGCCATATTGAGCAGATTGATTTGGAAAGGGCATGAGGTTTCTTCCGTGCGTTTGTTACAATGTTGTTATTATTGTGGTACGAGGTCATTGCCTTGTAGTTATAATGGTATTGTTATTGTTGTGGCACGCAATCTTTGTCATGCAGTTATGATAATATTATTACTATTATGACACTAATTCTATATCGTGTAGCGTGTGGACTTTGATCCATCCTCCTAGGGTCACCCTCTCATGTATCTTTCTTGATGGCGGACAAGCAAAATCTGATAAGTTGACGAATGTTAGTTGATTCTGATATAGAATCCGATGATGGTGAGTTTTGAGCATAAAGATGGAAGCTTTGACCATGCAAATGAACCTTTTATGCCTTGTTGTGCACTCTATATGCTTTCTATGTTGAATTTTAAGATGCGACTCGATGCCTCTGTTATATGTTGATGACTTGTAGTCAAGATAGAATTATCCATATTGAGTTGATATCTCCTGATATGATATTTGATGATATTGTATCTTTTGTTATAGTCTTGTTGTGAAATTATGAACTGCAGCGGTTTGTTTGGTTAGTGAGTATCATATGACTTGAACCTAAACTACTTCACCAAGGTTTGTCTTAATACTTAGTGAGTATACATTATCCCGTACTCATACTATATGTCTGCATATTTTGTATAGGTTCGGGCGTTGGCAGTAACGGACTTCAGGAGTGAGCTTTGTAGCTGTCAGGGGAGATCCAGATAGTGCAGCATGTTCGCTCGTAGATACTTGGATTCCCCATCCCTTATCTTCCATATTATTATCCATACATTCAGACAATATTGTATTATTAAGAGATTTTATTTGTATTCTATTTTAGAGCTCATGATTTGTACTACCAGGTTTTGGGAGATTTGATATTGTAGTATCTTATGCTATCTATTGTTGAATATTTATTCGCTATTTATGCTATTTTAATTAAATTATATCTTGTTTCATTTGTTTGACTTATGATATATGTTGGCTTCCCTAGTCTTGGATGTTAGGCCATCATGATCGTTGGTGGAATTTTGGATTGTGACAAGTTGATATCAACGCTCTAGGTTCATAGTTTCTACGGGTCATGAGAATGTCTAGCAGAGTCTTCCAGATCGATACGAAGACGTCTGTACTTATCTTTGAAAGGCTATGGGATAATTAGGAAACTTTACTTTCTTCGAAACTCTATCGTGCAAATATTTCATGCTAAAGTTAAAGTCTTTTCTCTTCTATTCTCTCACAGATGGTGAGAATACGTTCTTCTGGAGTAGCTAAGTAGGCACCAGTACCCCATACCAGGACCAGGAGAGGCAAAGGATTGGGCAAAGGTAGAGTTTAGGCTAGAGCACTTACGACCGCACCTGTGAGAAGTGGAGCACCTATGGTTCCTCGTGCATATGCTAGATAAGCTTATGAGGAGCCACTAGTAGCTCCAGTTGAGGATCAGGTTCCAGTTTATGATTTTCCACCGGGTCCGACTCAGGTTCCCAAATATTTTATTACTACTCCAGTGCTTCAGAACATTATGGCCTGGATCTTGAGTTACTTTGATGGCTTGGCACATTCCGGTATACTTCCTATGATTCATCTACTTCTTAGACTAGAGGGGGAACAAAACTCAGATATTCACACTCCGGAGCAGGCCACTGCTATGTTTCAGACTCCAAGAGTTCTAGTTATTCCACCAGTTGGAGATGTTCAGCCTGTTACTATAGTAAGGCTGAGATTAGACCTACTACGATTGTTGAGGAGCAGAAGAGGATGGATCGGTTCCAGAAGATAGATCTTCCATACATACCCGAAGATGATGCTCAGGAGTTCTTAGATATGTGTCATGATGATTCTACACAATTTAGGACTTGTAGAGTCCGATGGAGTTGATTTAAACTTATTTTAATTAAGAGGGCCAGCTAAAAGAATGGTGTTAGACATACGAGCAGGGTAGACCAGTAGGGTAACTTCCTCTCTCCTGGCTCAGTTTTTAACTCTATTCTTAGAGAAGTTCATTCCACCTACCACGAGAGATGAGTTGCATAGCCAGTTCGAGGACTTGCAGTAGGAGGGTATGACTGTTACCCAGTATGAGATGAGGTTCATAGATTTGTCATGCTATGCAGCTTTTCTGGTTCCTACCGAGAAGGAGAGGGTACGTAGATTTGTTGAAAGACTCAGCTACGGTCTTAGATTTGGGATGGCACGAGAGGTTGAAACTGAGACTACCTTTCACCAGGCTATAGAGATTTCTAGGAGGTTGGAACATATCTGCATGTAGAAGACGGAGGATAGAGAGGCCAAGAAGCCTCGTGGTACTGGAAGATTTAGTGGTGCCTATTTTAGGGGCAAGGGTCATCATGGTAGAGGCTACTCCAGTAAGCTAGTTCAGTCAGCACTTCATACTTCATCTGGTGCTCCAACTAGCCATGGGTTTCAGAGTACTCATCCAGGGAAGTCATCATTCAGTGCACCTCCTGCACGTGGTTCTTACAATTGTCATTCCAGTTATCCGAGGCAGGCTCAGTCATAGCAGCCACGTGAGCAAAGAGCTTGCTCTGAGTATTGAGATTAGAGGCACATGAGGAGGGATTTGTCATGTCCTAACCTTGGGGAGCGCGACCAACACTCAACCAAGATATCTTAGTCAAGCAAGCCTACTACCCAACTTGCCCATGAATAATTTGAGAATAAATGACATGATAAAAATCAATCAGAGGATAAAGGATACAATATCGTATTTCATTACTTAAAGGAGCATAATTGATAGTAGACAAAAGATTACAAGTTCACATTCAAAAGTTGAAACATCCAATAATTACAACCACATTTTTGATTTGTTTCTCCCCATACCAAACACATCCCACATCATATCTATGAAGCCTCTAAATGAATCAGAAGAGTAGCATGAAAGTGACGGTTACATGGCCCCGTCTATACCTCAAAAGCAATGTACAAGAAAACAAGACAACATATGGGCCTCGGTGTAGAGTATGGCTCACCAAAATCCGTTGAGTGGGGGGTATGCTGCTATCAAGTACCAACACCGCCTGTTGAGAAACCACCTGCATCTATTAAAGATGCACCACCCTCATCAAAAGGGACGTTAGTACATGTGGAATAGTACTAGTATGTAAAGCCAAATACCCTCTCATAGAATGGAATGCCAACATAAAAGGAAAGAAATGTCGAAGAAGTAAGTAAAATAATATTTGAATGGCAAGTTAAAACAAAGTAAAACTTCAAGTAAACATTATCATTTTAGGTTGAGAGATCCTTAGTACCAACACACCACCATGCATATGGCATGGAGTCCGACCTCTGCCCAATCGGCTAAGATGTCCCACCCCAATGTATGGGGGTGGACATAGAAACATAGTACCTTCATGTGCGCGGCATGGTGTTTGATCTCCGCCCGATCGGCTAGGCTGTCCCACCACAATATCGTGTGGGTCGACATGCTCCGTGCTGGCTATCAAATCATCCCAATCAAGGGAAATAATCTCAATATAATATAATGGGGAATCACCCCTTAATCAACTCCTACACCAGCACGTGTAGTTTCGGGCCTGGGCATTTATAACCCAGCCTTCTTCAGTGATCTAACGATACTCCCAAAACAGTTTCTATATAAAAGAACAGTATGCATATCATAGAATTTTTATAATTCTTTTCGTTCCATTGGCACTCTTGGCCATACATGATATTCTATATTCTTGGCATGATGGCCGCATTTCATCTTTCATGTTATCATTCCTTCACTTTCAAGGATCATCATAAGCCATCAGCATGAAGAACATTTGTAAATCATGACTTTATATACATGAGTAATAAGAGTCTTAAACACATTGAATTTTCTTCTCAAAAGAGAGCATAATGCAATCGAAACATTAACTAAAATCACAAGCATTTGGATAAATTAACCATAGAAGGTATTTGGAACAGTAGGAATAGAAACTTGATCAAACCATAATTGAAGTTACGAGGAATTCATGGAATCTGATTCTACAGAAGGGGTTTAGCCAACATACCTCGATTGATTTTTTCTTAAATTACTACAATGTTCCCCCTACTCTTAGCTACTTAATTCTATAGATACATAACCTAATTGAACAATTATTAGGGAGGCATTTGTAGGCTTAACCATTATTGGCATTTTATCAAACACTAAGTGCAAGATCGACTACAAGGTTCTATAATGGAATTCCTCTCTGCACAACCAATTTTCAATTAAACAATCTACCCACGATAGTTAAACAACCTCCATATCACCTTTATTGATACATGCATACCCAATGACACACCCCCAAATTAAGAACCACACCTCACATTCTTCTCATACCCCCAAATTTCTAAATAGAGGGCTTATTGCTCCGATCACCATCCCATAAGCACCAAAATGATAAAATCCATACTTAAACCCATTACAAACATTGCATGAAAGCTTAAGGGTGAGAACTTACGTGGTTGGTTGAAGAACTATTGAGTAGCTTCCTTGAATCTTCAAGATTGAGCAAGAATTAAAGAATAAGATGGTTGGAGTTGCCCCCCTCTCTCTAGAGTGTTTTTCCTTCCTAAAAATGAGCTGATTTCGCTCAAAATGACCCCCCTTAAGGCTTATATCAAAATAGAGTTAGTTAAGAAATTCTCAAAAATGTCCCTACAAATCAAATTAGCGATCGCAAAATGCATCACAGAAGGGATGTGCGGTATGCGAATTAGACCGTGAAATGGTCTCCAAAAATTTAGGTTGGCCTGGGCAAGTCTGCGATTGATTGGTTCACTCCGCGATAGTTTTGCGGCCAGTGGAACAGATCTGTGGTCGCAAAATGGACCACATAATTGTCATTTTATGCAACAAGTTTCCACCAACTCCTTGATGCATTGCAAGTCCAAAAATCTGTATTGCGGCAAAATTGTCTACAACCCTCCGAGCACATTAGCTTACCTTGGCACCAAAAACCTCGAATCCTTGGCAAATATTAATGGAATCTTACAAGATTTTTTGAGGCTTGAGATGAGTATACCTTTGCAGGGCACCTAGACTATGATTCACGCACCAGTTAGCACACCACCTACACAACCAACTAGAAGTGGAGGTCGAGTAGGTAGAGGCCGTCCAAGAGGTGGAGGCCAAACCCGTTGTTATTCTTTCCCTTGTAGGCCCGAGGTAGTTGCATCTGATACAGTCATTACATGTATTGTTTCAATTTACCAAATAGATGCTTCGATATTATTTGATCCGAGTTCTACTTATTCGTATGTGTCATCATACTTTGCATCATATTTGGGTATGCCTTGTAGTATCCTTGATATTATTGTTCATGTATCTACACCTGTCGATGATTCTATTGTGGTGGATCATGTATATCAGTTTTGTGTGGTTACTATTAGGGGTTCTAACACTAGAGTTGATCTTCTGTTGCTTAATATGGTTGACTTTGAGGTAATTTTGGGTAAGGATTAGTTATCTTCGTACCATGATATTCTTGATTGTCACGTTAGCACCGTGACGCTGGCTATGCCGGGGTTGCCAAGGTTGAACTAGATGGGTTCTTTTGATCATACTCCTAGTAGGGTTATTTTATTTATGAAGGCTCAATAGATAATTGATAAAGGGGTGTTTGGCGTGTCTGGCACTTTATTAGAAATGTTAGTATTTATCCTCCCATGATTGATTCAGTTCCCATAGTAAGAGAGTTTCCAGATGTGTTTCCTACATACCTACCAGGCATGCCACCCGATAGGGATGTGAAGAAAAGGATAGTTCCATGGGGTGCACCAGTGTTGTTTGTGAAGAAAAAGGATGGTTCCATGAGGATGTGTATTGATTATAGGCAATTAAACAAGTTTGCATCAATAACAAGTTTCCATTACCTCACATTGATAGTTTTTTTAATGTACTTTATGGTGCCAAGGTGTTCTCGAAGATTGACTTGAGATTGGATTATCATCAATTGAAGATTAGGGATTCGGACATCCCTAAGACAAATTTCAGGACTCGCTATGGGCATTATGAGTTCTTGATGATGTCTTTTTGGTTTGATTAATGCCCCGACAACTTTCATGCATTTGATAAATAGTGTGTTCTAACCTTATTTGAATTCTTTTGTTTTGTGTTCATTGATGATATCTCAGTATATTCCCGTAGTAGGAAAGGGCATAAGCAATATTTCAGGATTGTACTTCACATTCTAAGGCAGAAGTAATTGTATGCTAAGTTCTCCAAGTGTGTGGTTTGGTTGGATTCGATGGCATTCTTGGGCCACATGGTGTCTAGTGATTGGATCAAGGTGGATCAGAAGAAGATTAAGGCAGTTCAGGGTTGGCTTAAAAGGTCTACAACAACAGATATCAGGAGTTTCTTGGGTTTGGTTGGCTACTATCATCGCTTTATTGAAGGGTTCTCGTCTATCATAGCCACATTGACCAAGTTGAATCAGAAGGGCACTCAATTTAGACGGTCTGACGAGTGTGAGGAGAGCTTCCAGAAGCTCAAGATTGCTTTGACTACAACTCCAATTTTGGTATTGCCCTCAGGATCAGGGATGTATACAGTATATTATGATGCTTCACGTGTTGGCATTGGGTGTGTGTTGATACAGCATGGTAGGGTGATTGCCTATGCGTCGCGCCAGTTGAAGCCCCATTAGAAGATTTATACGGTACATGATTTGAAGTTGGCGGCCATTGTGCATGCACTTATGATTTGGAGGCACTACTTATATGGTGTATCATGTGAGGTTTACATCGATCATCAAAGTCTTCAGCATTTGTTGAAACATAATATTTGAAATTAAGACAACGAAGGTGGTTGGAGTTATTGAAGCATCATGATATCACTATTTTATATCATCCAGGTAAGGCAAATGTGGTAGGGACGCCTTGAGTAGGAAGGCCGCATAGGGAGTTTGGTATTTATTCTAGCTCTAGAGAAGCCTTTAGCTATGGATGTTCAGGCCTTGGCCAATAGATTTGTGGGATTGGATTTTTCTGAGCATAACATAGTTCTTGCTTGTGTTGTTGCACAGTCATCCTTGTTTGAGTGTATCAAGGCTCGCTAGTATGATGATCCACACTTATTGGTAGTTTAAAGACACAGTGTAGCGAAGTGGTGCTAAGAAAGTGTTTATTGGGGATGATGGTTTTATACGAATTCATGGTCGAATTTTTGTTCCTAATGTTGATAGATTGAGAGAATTGATTCTTGAGGAGGCTCACAGTTCGCGATGTTCTATTCACCCATGTGCAATGAAGATGTATCATGATTTGAAGCTGCATTACTGGTGGCGGAGGATGAAGAAGGACATTGTTGGGCATGTTTTGCGGTGTTTGAATTGCCAACAGTTCAAGTATGAGCATCAGAAACCGAGTGGTTTGCTTCAAAATATTGATATACCAAAGTGGAAGTGTGAGCGCATTACTATGGACTTTGTGGTAGGTTTGCCACCAATTTTGAGGAAGTTTGATGCCATTTGGGTCATCTTTGATCGGTTTACTAAGTCAACGCATTTCATTCCGGATATGACTTCTTACACTTCCGAGAAGGTAGCTCAGATCAACACCTGAGATATTGTTTGCTTGCATGGTGTATCCCTCTCTATCATTTCATACCATGATACTCAGTTTACATCAAACTTTAGGAGGGCTATTCATCGTGAGTTGGGGCACACGGGTGGAGCTTAGCACTGCATTGCACCCATAGATAGATGGACAGTCCAAGCAGACCATTCAGATCCTTGTGGATATGTTGAGGGATGCATTATTGATTTTGGAGGCCATTGCGATCAGTTCCTACCATTGGCGGAGTTTGCTTACAACAACAACTACCGGTCCAGTATTGAAATGGCTCCATATGAGGCCTTATATGGTAGGCGATGTCCCTTTCCAGTCGGTTGGTTTGATCCTGGTGATGCTAGATTGTTAGGTACAGACTTGGTCCATGATGCTTTGGAG
Source organism: Nicotiana otophora (assembly GCA_000715115.1). Lineage (NCBI taxonomy): Eukaryota > Viridiplantae > Streptophyta > Magnoliopsida > Solanales > Solanaceae > Nicotiana > Nicotiana otophora. The sequence continues at coordinate 202,233 of AWOL01S0011367.1, read as the reverse complement.
AAGGTGAAGTTGATTCAGGAGAGACTTCACATAGCTCAGTCCAGGAAGAAGAGCTGTGTGGACAAGAAGGTTCGTGATGTGGCATTTTTGGAGAGTGAGAAGGTCCTTCTTAGAATTTTGCCTATGAAGTGCGTGATGAGGTTTGGGAAGAAAGTCAAGTTGAGTCCGAGGCTTATTAGTCCATTCGAGGTGTTAGAGAGAGTTGGCTAGGTTGCTTATAGACTTGCTTTTCCTCCTGGCCTTTCGGGAGTTTATCATGTATTTCACATTTCTATGATTCAGAAGTATCATGGAAATAAGTCGATGTTTTGGACTTCAGCACAATATAGTTGGATGAGAACCTGGCTTACAAAGACGATCCAGTGGCCATTTTGGATAGACAAGTTCGAAAGCTCAAGTCCAAGGAGGTCGAGTCGGGGAAGGTGCTTTAGAGAGCCCAGTCGAGCGAGGTGGCTAATTGAGAGACCGAGATTGATATTGTCACAACCCAAAAACCACCTAGTAGCGATGACACCAAACCCTAATCCTAGGTAAGCCAAACATAGAACAAGCTAACCAAAATGATAGATTATTCATAATAAGAAATAAAATGATTGAATTCAATACAACCTCCCAAAGACTGGTAGTACAAGTCATGAGCGACTACGAATAAGATTAGAAATTCAGTTTGAGAAAAAAAACCTTTTCTTAAAATGATAACCACCAATCTACATTGTAAATTCATGAATTTCATAGTATGAGGAATGTGTGCAAGATATCTAGTCGAATGGCACGCAACACCCTTCGTTCATTTATCTCATCCTCACCAAGTATATGAATGTATGTCAAATCAAATAGCATGATAATACCCTTCGTGTATTTATCTAATCCTCAACAAACATATACATAATAGTACCAACCATGTGAAACAAAAGCAACAGGGAAGTGGAAAATACATAGGTAGTAATAACGAACAAGGCAGATCACACGAACAACTATAATAGACAGGGTGGAAGGCACAGATGCAATGATAGCAATTAAGGTAAAAAGCATAAGTTTCTCTATGTAGAAAAGTAGAAGGTTTAGATGAGAGCACAACAAACAAGGAAAAGGCATAGATGTAAATATAACAAACAAGACGGAAAACGTGATTGTGACCAGATAAACAAATAGTAAACATACATTGCACAATAAAAATTAAGGTAGGAAACATAGACGTGAAAACGACAACAAGTCACATAGAAAGCATTGGTGCAACAATGACAACTAGAAATAAAGACATTAATATATATGTAATGGCACGACATCACCCTTCGTGCTTTACTCTCTTCCTAACATGATAATGTATATGCAATGGCACGGCATCACCCTTCGTGCGTTACACTCTTCCTCACATGATAATGTAAAATAATGGCACGACATTATCCTTCGTGCATAATAATGTATATGAAATGGCACGACATCACCCATCGTGTTTTACACTGTTCCTCACATGATAATATATATGCAATATCATGACATCATCCTTCGTTCTTTACACTCTTTCTCGCCAAATATATGTATAACAATGATGAGCAAGGAAGGAAGCATGGATAACATAAGGAAGAGTGATTTAACAAATACACCACGTAAACATCAATCATAGCTCTCAAGCCAATAACAATTCAACAAACCTCAAGTACCTCATGTTGTATTTGTTTCAGCCCTGAACACTGCCTACTTTCATAAGTGCCTAGAGAACTGGCCTTACACAAGTTTTCTTGAAGCGGCTAACACTTCACACTTACATAGGTAATTCCTAAAAATATCATCCCATAGATACTATCAGACTCCAAATCCCACCATAGGGGTCGTCATGGCACCTAGTTTCTAAATGAGTAGAAATATGATATAACAAGACATGATTTAATATGAAAGTAGGAATATGGTTAACATTAGCCAAAAATAGCAATACTCAAACATCTTCCCAGAACTAGGTAGTATAGAATCATGAGCTCTAACTGAATACATAAGGATGTCTCACAATACAATATTGTTCGGATATGAAAATAACAGTACAAAATATAGGGATGGGGCTCCAAGGGACTACAACGATCATGCAACTCTACCTTGAACCCTCATAATCAATGCAAGCTCTTACTGTATAAGTCTGCTGCTTTCAACACCTGGATCTGTACAAAACCTGCAGAAGTGATGTATGAGTACACCGCTATCGGTACCCAGTAAGTATCAAGACTAACCTTGATAAAGTACTGACGAGGTTCAAGTCATGTGATACTCACTAGTCAAAACCTGTGCAATATATCAAAGACTGACAACAGAATATATAATAGGAAAACAACACCAACAATCTCTTTGGAAGATAAAATAAAAGCTCAATGCAAGTAAAGGTTTAGCTTGACAACAAGTCATCAAATAAAAACACAAACATTGGATACCTCGTATCACAATAAGAATTTTCACCCTTATCACTCCACCCTAACACAATGAAAATATCACATTGTATTGCACTGCACTGGCACAATAACAATATTCCACTGTATTGCTTCGTCCTGACACAATAACAATATCCCACAATATCATATCGATATGCTCTGACACAATAACAATATCCCACCGTATCGCTCTGCCCTGACACAACATCAATTATAACTGCACGGCAAAAACCTCGAGCCAACACCCAAACAATCTGCTCAACATGTCCACATGTGCCACAATAATCACAAAATTAATAATGCCAAATTTCATCAAAATATAAGCTCACAATTTATCAACAAGATGTACAAGGACATGACAACAATAAAAATACGGATGTGTGTTCAACATATAAATCATGACTACGGATAAATCAATTGATAAGATCATATTCATGTAGTCACAAAGTAATTAAGCATGTTTCATATAGAGCACATTTCAAAATTAAGGCATATTAATAGACTAAGGTCTAACCCGGTCATAAGCCACACATAATACCCATGCACATGCTCGTCCCCTCATGTACACATCGCTTTTCACATAGCATGAATAACAATTAAGGCTAAATTCTAAGGGATGTTTCCACACAAAAGGTTGGCAAGATACTTACCTCAAACAAGACAAGTCAATACTCAAAAAGCCCTTGCCTCTCAAATCGGCCTTTGAATGAGTCAAATCTAGCCAAAACCAACTCAACAATATCAAACACAGTTATAGAAATCGATTCCAAGTAATAAAGCTCCGATCTTTATCAAATATCAAAAGGTCAACCAAAAATAACCAGGGCCCGCCTGCTAGAATCCAACAAAAACATTCTGACTACCCATTCGAATACGAGTCCAACCATACAAGTTTCATTTGAATCCGACTAGAATCGAGGTTCTATTTCTCATTTTAGAAAGGTATTGCCAAAACCCCTAGTTTCTCATTTAGATTCATCAATCAACTGCCAAGTTCAAGGATGGAATCATGAATAATAATCAAATCTAAGTCAAGAATACTCACCTAATCCAGGTGGGTGAAAATCGCCTCAATCCGAGCTTCCAATCTCAAATTATGATAAAATAAGCTCAAAGTCCCGAAAATGACATCTTATACTTCTATCCAGTTATACACTTTGCGATCGCGGTACCCACTTCACAATAACAATATCCTAATATATTGCTCTGCCCTAACACAATGACAATATACCACCATATCGCTTCGCCCTGACATAATAACAATATCCCACTGTATCGCCCCGTCCTGATACAATAATAATATCTCACGATATCGTCCGCCCTACATAACATCAATCATAATCGCACAGAAAAAGACTTGTACTAATACCCAATCAATCCTCTCAACATGTCCATATGTGCCAGCTCATAATTTATCGACAAGGTGCACAAGGACATGACAACAATAAAATATAGATGGGTGTTCAACAAATAAATCATGACAATGACAAAATTAATAGATAAGATCATATTCATCTAGTCACAAAGTGATTAAGCATATTTCATATAGAGCACATGTAATGACCCAACCGGTTATTTTGAGTATTTGCATTTCGCTCGATAGTTTACGGGCATGAGTATCTCCGTATGATGCATTATGACTTATGTGAATCGTCGGTTTTGATTTTCAGGTTATTCGAAATCGAATTGGAAGAATGAATTTCATTGTTGAAGCTTTAATTTGGGAGAGTTGATTAAGTTTGACTTTTGTGAATTTGAACCCAGAACGGAGTTTTGATGGTTCAGGTAGGTCCGTTGGGTGATTTTAGGAGCACGCCCGAATTGTGATTTGGAGGTCTGTAGTGGAATTTGTCTTGAAATGGTGGAAGTTGGATTTTTAAAAAGTTTGACCAGGAGTGGACTTTTTAATATTGGATCCGAATTTTCACTCCGGGAATTAGAATAGCTTCGTTATGTTATTTGGGACTTGTACGCAAAATTTGAAGTCATTCTGGATTGATTTGCTATGTTTCGGCACGAGTTATTAAATTTAAAAGTTCAAAGTTCATAGATTTCGATTTGAGGTGTGATTTGTCGTGTTGATGTTGTTATGTGTGTTTTGAGGCCTCGAGTAGGTTCGTATTGTGTTATGAAACTTTTTGGCATGTTCAGACGGGGTCCCGAGGGGCTCAGGTGAGTTTCGGACGGGGTTCAGATCATTTTATTGCATTTTGGATTTTTGCTAAGCTGCTGGTTCTGGTGTGACCGCACCTGCGGTTGGGTTGCGCAGGTGCGATGGTCGCAAAAGTGACAATGGAGTCGCAGGAGCGAAGGTGTTGCTGGGAGCAGGCATTCGCAGAAGCGGAGGGTGTATTCGCATCTGCGAAGGCATAGATGCGGTGTGAGAGGGCGCATGAGCGAATGTCAGCGCAAGAGTGAAATTTGGACTCGCACCTGCGTGTGCGCAGTAGCGGAGTTTCTACCGCAGGTGCGAAGGCAGGCTTCCATTGCTTCTCTACAAAAGCATGTTTTTGGTCGCAAAAGCGAAGCCGCAGAAGCGGCTAATCTTCCGCAGGTGCGAAAGTTCTTGGTAGAATGATAAATACAAGGGTTCGCGATTTTGGCTTCATTTTAACATTTCCAAGCTAGGATTGAGGCGACTTTTGGAGCAATTTTAATCTTGTGGACTGGGGTAAGTGTTCTTTACTCATTCTGGATTTTATATCATGAATCTACCTTCGTTTTTGGTAATTGGAATGTAAATTTTAAAGAGGAAATTGGGGGTTTTAGCCTAAAGTTTTATATTATGAATATTTGAGTTTTGAACGTCGAATTGGAGTCGGATTTGAGTGAAACTAGTATGGTTGGACTCGTAATTGAATGGGTTGTCGAATTTTGTGAATTTTGTCGAGTTCTGAGGTGCGGGCCCGGGTTTGGCTTTTGGCCAATTTTGGGCTTTTGACTTAAAAGTTAATCTTTTTTGATCCGGATTGGTTCCTTTAGCATTGTTTGATGTATTTGAGTTGTTTTTGGTTAGTTTCGAGCCGTGCGAAGGTCGGAACGTGGGGGATGGATTTTGGAGCATCGCTTGGCTTGCTCGGTGTTGGAATTGGCTTGTTTGAGGTTAGTAACTCTTCTAATCTTGGAGCTGAGGATATGAAACCCTGAATCTACGTGTTATGTGTTTGGTTTTGAGGTGACGCACATGCTAGGTGACGTGCATATGGGCGTGCACTATGTGAACTATGATTTCCGTTATTTCTGTGGTACTGTGTAGTTACCTGAACTTGTCTGAAATCATGAAATCTCTACGTACTAGAGTTATCGAGTTGTGATTATGTTAAAATCCATGTCTAGGCTACATGCTTATCCTGTTGGGACCCACTGAGGTCATTTCTGTTGTTGAGTAATTTGCTTTCATTGCATTACATACTCAGTCATACGCGTTCACATGCATATCATATCTTAGTCTCTGTTGTTATTTATTGAAGCATCATATCATTGTTTTCGGGCTAGTATCATGATATTGTGAGCCCGAGAGACTGGAGAGATTGATGACTGAGTGAGGCCGAGTGCCTGATTGTGAGGATGATTGTGAGGATGATTATGAGTTATCCGTACAGATTATAACGCTTGGGCTATAGGAGCCCCTATGGAGTCTGCACAACCCCAGTGAGCGCAGGTACCTACTGAGTGCGAGTGCCAAGTGCCGAGTGACGAGTGCTGAGTGATTGGGAGGACTGAGTGAATTAATACTCTGAGAGTATGCATATGATCTTTATCACTGATTTGCATCGCATTTGGCATGCACACTTGACATACAGTCATAGAGATGCATTGTTCCTCATGCTGTATAGTATCACATCATTTATGACTTCTCATACATCTTTACATATGGGCATAGAGAGACATTTTACATTTGCTATTTGAAAGGAAAATGAAACATCTAATTAATTGTTGAAAGGATTTTTGGGAAAAATCACAATTTTCAAACTTACTCGTAATTTCGCTTTTTTGGTAAAAGATTTGGGTTTTCACTAAGATACTAGAAAAGAAATGCCTATTTTTCTGGAACTGTGAACGAACTGAGCATTTTATTTCTGAGATATCTCTTTTGTTACTTGTACTATGCTGCTATGAACTGTTATGGAATATTGGTGTTGGACCTGACCTTTGTGTTAGCTCGTCACTACTTTAAACCTAAGGTTAGGTTTGTTACTTATTGAATACACGGGGTCGGTTGTACTCATATTACACTGCTGCACCTTACGTGTAGATATTGACTGCTGACATTGCTGTAATCGACGGGAGCCGGCATTGAAGATGTACCTACGTCCCGATTTTAGCTGCCTCTTGTTCATGGTAGCCTTAGATCTATAAAACTCTGTTAATGTATTTTTCAAACAGATGATGTATTTTCTTTATTTTAGCTTTGTAAACCCTATTCTTAGAAGCTCATGATTTGTACTACCAGTCCTTTGGAAATGTATAAGATTCAGATAATTCCTTTTGTTTAATTATCTTATTAATATCATTGGAAATGGATAGTTGTTAATTGGCTTACCTAGCGGGTTGGGTTAGGTTCCATCACGACTAGTTGGATTTTGGATTGTGACAAGTTGGTATCAGAGCTCTAGGTTCATAGGTTCTACAAGTCATGAGCAAGTGTCTAGTAGAGTCTTGCGGATCAGTATGATGACGTCCATACCTATCTTCGAGGGGCTACAGGACTTTCAGGATATACTTCCCATCTTTCTTTTTTTATCATGCAGCATTGATTCAGCTTGAAGCGTAACTCTTTGAATTCCTTCCACGCATTCATATGCGCATGTGAGCGCTATGTATCGGCTGTGCGCTGACGACTTATGATTCCATGGTTGAGGTGCGAGATGTGATTTTGGCGTGCTGATGATGGGCTAGTCTAGAGGACATGAGGCCGGGTTTTGACGATAGCTTGAGCACGGAGATTTTGATTGTGTAAGCACATGATTTTGTGACTTATACGTCCATTGGTGTCCCTATTAGTGGAATTTGTGATTGGATGACTATGTGGTGAGTATGATGAGACTGCGATATGTGTTCAGATTGTTCGAATGTGACGAGAAGAGTTTACTTGAGATGTAGCAAGGACTATGGGGTGTCTGATTTCTGTCTTGATTTGGCGTATGGTCTCGAGTTATAGGTATGTTGAGGGATCTCTCATGTTATTTAGTTGTGGAGTGAATTAGATTCTCATGTCTTGTTGATGAGTTCAGAATCGAGAAAATTAAGTGATTGCGTAGTTGTCGTGACTGTGGAAGGGTACAGAGATGTTAGTTTGAGGCAATGCAGGTGGGTTATCTCCTGCGAGGTGTCCTGAGGTTGTGTGATCCCTATGATGTTTTGTAGAGAGTTCTCTTTTACCAGTGAATGATATATGTTACAATTTGAGTTTGGATCACTTGTGGAAGTTGGCTTGACCATCACGATAATTAACGCGAGATTTGCAGATGATTTGAGGTACTAGATGGTTTGTGTTGCATGAGAGGATGAAGGATTTAGTGGAATCGCACTTTGGTATTATAGTAGTAATGGGGTATGGTTATTGTAAGTAATTAGATGTTTTATTCCATGGCTTTGAGCCAAGTGAAGGAGTCTGCTATCGACGAGTTGATTGCATGGTTATGTGTTATATTGGTTTCGGTTCGGGGTATACTAGTGAATTAGTTATGACTTGCAGAGGTTGACATCGAGAATGACTCGGGTAAAGGAATTTCTGGATACAGGTTGTATTACACTCTATGGGTTTCGAAGAGTTCTTAATGGTTTTTACCACGGTTCGAGGAGTATATTTCCTACCGGCGTGAGGAATATGTTGTGTATTGGGATTTTCTCCTGGATGAGATCAAATGGAAGGTTTCCGACTGATCGGGTATGTATTCTGCTTGTGACTCAGAGTTTATTATGAGATTCTTGTACTCTTCACAGGATGGCATGGTAGATGCGGTGTATTGCGTGGGATTGAGATTTGCATGTGCAAGGTCACAGGGTCAGTTTTGAAGGGAAGGACATAAATTCTTAGGCAACATGGACGATTTCAGATGAATAGATAAATGATATTACTTCATTGGTATTGCGGCACAGTCATGGTTGATCGACTGCTAATATTCAGATTTTGCTAGGTGGCACGGAAGAATTTTTGAAGTATTCCTCATGGGATGATCGTGTATGAGAGATGTGTTAGAAATTCGAGCGGTGGAGTTGGGATCAGATATGGTGATTCGTGTGTCCTATGGATTTAGAGGCGAGGAGTTCTCAGGAGCAGATTGTTTCTTAGTTGTGGACTGTGAAAATGAGGCCAAAGCTAGTCAGAGGATGATAGAATGTGTTACGACTCAGTCGTTGTGGACTTTTGAAGGGTTATTTATTTACTTGTGGGTATCCAGAGTTGATTTGGGGTCCACTGGTAGGCCCAATGAGGATGTATATTCTACACCGGGTCGGATTGGTTGGCTCCATACTGCTATTGTTAAGGGATGTGCCATTCGGTTGTTGTTGAGCTTATTCGTGTTCTGAAATGATCTGTGAGTTACTATTTTATGCTACGAGGAGTTGTGATTCGTTGGTTATACGCACACTTGGTGCGGTTCTATTTGGGCTTTATAACGGAATTTGAGCGAGATGAGTAATTGGGTATTGCATGGTTGATGGCGTATGGGTTATGTTCTTTCGGGTTTTGTGTGGCATTGTGTCATATGCTTCTCCATGGTTATGGTAATGTACTTTGATTACTTGATGTCGGATTGCGCGTGGTTATTGATTTTGAGCATGGTCGCTGAGGTATTTCATATGGATCAGTATTTTGATGGGGTCACGCATTGCAACGTAGTTATGTTGAGATATTATCCTTTGTGTTAGATTCGTATGTATTGGTTCTATGGTGTGTGATAAGTTCTTAGCATTGCGTTGTGGTGGTACTTGTTGAGCTTGCGAGACAGTTCTCTCGTCTGAGTCATTTTTCTTCCATGATTAAGTACATTTGGAATATTGCTTATTGGTGCACGAATTGCACGGGTTGTGGCTTTAGATTGTATGGGTATGTCATGTCACTAGAGTGGTCATGTTGGATGAGAGGAGGTCATTGGACTTAGAATGGATACTATCGGAATTGATTACAACATGGTTGGAAGGATAATATCGAAAGTCGGCTTAGAAATTTGCTATAGTTCTTGTCAAAGGAGAGGAAGCTCCATGACTGGTGGATCCGATGAATATTGCGAGTTTCTGCGTGTTTCTTTCATCATCGGTAGTGTACGAAGGTTTTAGAATGGAGTCTTGTTTGATATGAGGTTTATTACCGGCATTTGTTTGTTTTGAGCAGCTATTGTGATTAGAAATCATTGCTACGAGTATCTGTGTTATGTGATATATCATGCGATTGTATCTTGGGTTATGGTTGCGACTTGGTACAGCTTGTTCATACTTATACATTGTGTAGGTTGCGAGATTCAGATCTTATAGGAAATTTTGGATATTGGAAATTGGATTCTAAGGCTTGTGGACTAGGTTGAATTGAGAAATTTCAGTTATGTTGTGTCATCGGACCTGTATGGGATAGGGTGACGTAGGATCACCCTCGGGTATGTGCATGGTAAGGTTATACGGCAGTTTAATGGCCTTGGGAACAACTCTTGGCACGTTCGAGGACGAACGTATGTTTAAGTGAGGGAGAATGTAACGACCCAACTGGTCGTTTTGAGCATTTTCACTTCGCTCGATAGTTTACGGGCATGAGTAGCTCCGTATGATGCATTATGACTTATGTGAATCGTCGATTTTGATTTTCAGATTATTCGAAATCGAATTGGAAGAATGGATTTCATTGTTGAAGTTTTAAATTGGGAGAGTTAACCAAGTTTGACTTTTTTAAATTTGAACCCGGAATAGAGTTTTGATGGTTTCGGTAGGTCCGTTGGGTGATTTTAGACTTAGGAGCGCGTCCGGATTGTGATTTGGAGGTCCGTAGTGGAATTTGGCTTGAAATAGAGGAAGTTGGACTTTTGGAAAGTTTGATCGAGAATGGACATTTTGATATCAGATCTGGACTTTGACTACAGGAACTGGAATAGCTCGTTATGTTATTTGGGACTTGTGCATAAAATTTGAAGTCATTCATGATTGATTTGCTATGTTTCGGCACGAGTTATTGAATTTGAAAAGTTCAAAGTTCATAGATTTTTATTTGAGGTGTGATTCATCGTGTTGATGTTGTTTTTTGTGTTTTGAGGCCTCGGGTAGGTTCGTTTTGTGTTATGGAACTTGTTGTCATGTTTGGACGGGGTCCCGAGGGGCTCGGGTTAGTTTCGGACGGAGTTCGGATCATTTCATTGCATTTTGGATTTTTGCTAAGCTGCTGGTTGTGGTGTGACCGCACCTGCGGTTGGGTTGTACAGGTGCGATGGTCACAGAAGCAACAATGGAGTCGCATCAGCGAAGGTGTTGCTGGGAGCAGGAGTCCGCAGAAGCGGAGGATTTATTCGCATCTGCGAAGGAGCAGATGCGGTGCGAGAGGGCGCAGGAGCGAATGTCAGCGGAGAAGCGCAATTTGGACTCGCACCTGCGTGTGCGCAGCAGCAGAGTTTCTACCGCAGATGCAAAGGCAGACCTCCATTGCTTCTTCACAGAAGTGTGTTTTTGGTCGCAAAAGCGACGCCGCAGAAGTGGCTAATGTGCCGCAGCTGCGAAAGTGCTGGACAAAATGATAAATACAAGGGTTCGCGATTTTGGCTTCATTTTAACATTTCCAAGCTCAGATTAAGGCGATATTTGGAGCTTTTCATCTTGTGGACTGGGGTAAGTGTTCTTTACTCATTCTTGATTTTATATCACGAATCTACCTTCATTTTTGCTAATTGGATTGTGAATTTTAAAGAGGAAATTGGGGGTTTTAGCCTAAAGTTTCATAATATGAATTTTTGCGTTTTAAACATTGAATTGGAGTCGGATTTGAGTGAAACTAGTATGGTTGGACTCGTAATTGAATGGGTTGTCAGATTTTGTGAATTTTGTCGAGTTCTGAGGTGCGGGCGCGGGTTGGGCTTTTGGCCGATTTTGGGCTTTTGATTCAAGATTTGATCTTTTTCAATCTCGATTGGTTCCTTTAGCATTGTTTGATGTATTTGAGATATTTTTGGTTAGTTTCGAGTCGTTTGGAGGTCGGAATGCGTGGGATGGCATTTTGGAGCATTGCTTGGCCTGCTCGGTGTTGGAATTGGCTTGTTCGAGGTATGTAACTCTTCTAATCTTGGAGATGAGGGTATAAAACCCTGAATATACGTGTTATGTGTTTGGTTTTGAGGTGACGCACATGCTAGGTGACGTGCGTGTGGGCGTGCACCGTGTGAACTGTGATTTTCATTATTTCTGTGGTACTGTGTAGCTACCTGAACTTGTCTGAAATCATGAATTCTCTACGTACTAGATTTATCGAGCTGTGATTATGTTAGAAGCCATGTCTAGGCTACATGCTTATCCTGTTGGGACCTACTGAGGTCATTTTTGTTGTTCAGTAATCTGATTTCATTGCATTACATACTCAGTCATACGCATTCACATGCATATCATATCTCAGTCTCTGTTGTTATTTATTGATGCATCATAGCACTATTTTCGGGCTAGTATCATGACATTGTGAGCCCGAGAGACTGGATAGATTGATGACTGAGTCAGGCCGAGGGCCTGATTGTGAGGATGATTATGGGATTGGGCTGCATGCCGCAGCGGGTCAGATTGGCTTAGTATATCATGTGAGTTGTCCGTGCAGCACGTGATTTCTCCGTACGATTACAGATATTGATATTATGGCACGTGAGTTATCCGTGCAGCACGTGAGTTGTCCGTGCGGATTATAGCGCTTGGGCTGTAGGAGCCCTTCCGGAGTCTGCACACTCCCACTGAGCGCAGGTACCTACTGAGTGCGAGTGCCGAGTGTTGAGTGATTGGGAGGACTGAGTGAATTGGTACTCTGAGAGTATGCATCTTTATCACTGATTTGCATTGTATTTGGCATGCACACTTGACATACCTGCATAGAGATGCTTTTTTTCTCATGATGTATAGTATCACGTCATTTATGACTTCTCATACATCTTGACATATGGGCATAGAGAGACATTTTACTTTTCTATCTAAAAGAAAAATGAAACATCTTATTTATTGTGAAAAGGATTTTTGGGAAAAATCACAGTTTTCAAACTTACTCGTAATTTTGCTTTTTCGGTAAACGATTTGGATTTTCACTGAGATACTTGAAAAGAAATACCTATTTTTCTGGAACTGTGAACGAATTGAGCATTTTATTTCTCAGATACCATTTTTGTTACTTGTACTATGCTGTTATGAACTATTGTGGAATATTTGTGTTGGACACGACCTTTATGTTAGCTCGTCACTACTTTCAACCTAAGGTTAGGTTTGTTACTTATTGAGTACATGGGGTCGGTTGTACTCATACTAAACTGCTGCACCTTACGTGCAAATATTGACTGCTGACGTTGCTGTGACTGACAGGAGCCGGTATTGAAGATGTACCTGCATCCTGGTTGTAACTGCCTCTTGTTCATGGCAGCCTTAGATTTATAAAACTCTGTTAATGTATTTTTCAAACAGATGATGTATTTACTTCATTTCACCTTTGTAAACTCTATTCTTAGAAGCTCCTAATTTGTAGTACCGGTCCTTGGGAAATGTATAAGATTTAGATAATTCATTTTGTTTAATTGTCTTATTAATATCATTGGAACTGGATAGTTGTTAATTGGCTTACCTAGCGGGTTGGGTTAGGTTCCATCATGACTAGTTGGATTTTGGGTCATGACAACACATTTCACAATTAAGGTATATTAATTGCGTAAGGTCTAATCCGATCATAAAACACTCATAGCCCCCGTGCACATGCTCGTCACCTCATGTACACGTCACTTTTAACATAGCACGAATAACAATCAAGGCTAAATCTTCAGGGGTATTCCCCCACACAAAGTTGGGTAAGATACTTACCTCAAACAAGCCAAATCAATACTCTAGAAAGCCCTTGCCTCTTGAATCAGCCTCCGAATGTGTTAAATCTAGCCAAAAATAACTCAATAACTGTAACACCTCGGAAAGCATTCGAAGCACTTAGGTGTAAAGCCTCGTAAAATTTCGCATAAGTAAAGTAAGGTTCGTGGTGGCAGACTAGGCTTACATGTTTAAGGATTGTATGCTCAGTTGTACAATATGCTCGGTTGTATATGAAAGATATAGTCAGGTTGGATGGCACTCCAATTTCCATCATTTCTGATCGGGGAGCCCAATTCACTACTAAGTTTTGGAAGACATTTCAGCAAGGTTTGGGTACTCAGGTAAATCTTAGTACAATCTTTCACCCACAGACTGACGGGCAGGCAGAGCGAACTATTCAGATGCTCGAGGATATGTTGCGCGCTTGTGTTCTAGACTTCAAAGGTAGTTGCGATGATCATTTGCCACTCATAGAATTTACCTACTATAATAATTATCATGCTAGCATTCAGATGGCACCGTTCGAGGTTTTATATGGGAGGAGATACAGATCTCCCATTGGGTGGTTCAAAGTTGGGGAACCAGAGTTGATAGGGCCAGACCTCATGCATCAGGCTATGGAAAAAGTTAAAATCATTAAGGAGCAGTTGAAGACTGCTCAGAGTCGACAGAAGTCCTATTCAGATGTTCGTCGTAGGGATTTGGAGTTCAAATAAGATGATTGGGTATTCTTGAAAGTTTCCCCCATGAAAAGTGTAATGCAATTTGGAAACAAAAGGAAATTGAGTCTGAGGTATGTCGGACCATACAGAATCATTCAGAGGATCGGTGAGGTGGCGTACAAGCTTGAGCTACCACCTGAGATGTCATTAGTGCACCCGGTATTTCATGTATCTATGTTGAAGAAAGTAGTTAGAGACTCAGCACTCATTGTTCTGGTTGAGACTATTGAGGTTAATGAAAAATTGACTTATGAAGAGATTCCAGTTTCTATTATTGATCGGCAAGTCCAAAAGTTGAGAAATAAAAACATTTCCTCCGTAAAAGTGTTATGGCAAAACCAACAGAGGCTACTTGGGAGGACGAGGAAGAAATGAAGAAAAAGTATCCTTATTTGTTTGAATAGCCATGTATTTACAAAGTTGTGATCTATGAAAATTCTAAGACTTACTTTCTATGAATTATGTATCATTATACAGTTGATGTTAAGGGTGTTCTTTCTTCCTGGCATTATATTGCTTGTGAGGCCACGATTGGTAATGTTCTTATATTATATTACATCATCGGTTATGTATATGTTGTTAGGATTGGTTTCTGGGATTCTCTGACAGGTGGATAGGCCCAGTTACAAGGGAGACTCTAGTGAAATTTTTGGAAATTGAGGGAGTTAGCCAAATTTTGAAACTACTGGTGTGTGTGAACTGACAGTTGGGCCACACTGAATGCTAATGACAGATTTTGACCCTCATTCGAGGATGAATGATCCTAAGCGGGGGAGAATGTAACACCCCGAAAATATTTCAAAGTACTTAAGTGTAAATCCCCATAAAATTTCGCATAAGGAAAGTAAGGTTCGTGGTGCTGGACTAGGCTTATGTGTTTGAGGATTGTATAAATTCTGAGCCGTGGCTCGGAATATTTGGGTTGAACAATGCACTGGAAAGCAAAGGAAAAATTTGGGCAGAAGAAATGCACTTCTGCAGCCCACTATGCGTCCGCAGAGTCACTCTGCGGACCTCATAATGGCTGCAGAGTGAGGCAGCTATTTGGGCCAGTTTTGATGTCAATTTCGCGGCCAATTATACGACCGCATAACCATTTCGCGGGCCATACCTTGATCGCATAATCAGTCTTGGGATTTTGCGGAGGGAGGTTATGCGGTGCGTTATGCGACCGCAGAACAGGTCTGCGGCGCATTATGCGACCGCAGAACTGGTTTGCGGACCGCATAACGGTCGCAAAGTGAGGCAGGCCATCCCAGTTCCGGAGGGCCATTTCGCGGTCCATTTCACGGTCCACATAAACATTATGCGGTCGCATATGCGACCACAGATCCTGTTCTAGGGCAACATTTTTGGGTTTTTATAACCCGACCCTACTTCGTTAAATAGACAATTTGTACCATATTTGACCAAAAATTTGACATTTTTAGAGAGAGAGAGAGTTCCTTAGAATGAGAAGGTGTTCCTCAACAATTATTCTTCAATTCTTGCTCAAATCTTGGAAGATTAACAAGGAAAACTCACTAGGTCTTCATCCTAGAGGTAAGATTCTACACCCTAACCGTCAAATCTCAAATTTTATTTAGAATTGGGTAATTAATAAAATAATTCTTGAGCATGGGAGTTGATTATTTTACATGCATGTGTTATCAAAGGGTGTAAGGTGATTGTGAGCTAAAAATGGTAAAGAATTGGTTGTGGGGTGATGAAATCCTCCATAAAAGGGATCTTGAGACCATAATGCACACTTAGTGTTTGATAAAATGCTCAAATGAGCTAGAACCATGATTATCTTCCTAATTTTGATTCAGTTTATTATATTTCTAAAATAGATTGAAGTTTCTAAGAATTCCGGAACATTTAGAGTTTAAGGAAGCTCCATTGAGTTATGTTGTCTAACTCTTCTCTTAGAATTGAATCCCACCACATTCATGTAATTTATGTAAGTCCCGAGTGGTTCATTATAAAATTGGCTATTCTGAGTAAGATTGGGTTGAAAGATATATGTTCAATAAGTATCCCAAATGCTTTATTTATGTTATGTTGTCAATTGAGGATGTGATAAAAATATGGGTTGTGCATTAAAAATGTTCAACTTCAAGTCAAGTTCAAACAAAGGCTATTATGCCAAATTTTGTGAAGAATCTCTATGTGCCTTAGACTCTTAATTGCCGACATATGTACTACATACCTTGATTCCAATTGTTATTGATGTTTTTGATGATGAAGATGTTTGAAATTGAAAAGGTGAGCATGAAATACTAAATGCGGCCAACTTGCCAAGAATGATTTTATAATTGTGGCCACTAGTGCCAATGAAATGAAAAGATATGAAAGAAGTATGAAATATGATGATTGATATAAAAAAGTTGATGTCTCGAATAAGATAGCCTAGCCTATCGGGTCATGATCGGACACCATGACGTACACATGGTGGTGATTATGCTGGAAATTATTATTGAAATGGTGATTGTGGTCAATGTATCTAATGAGATAGCCTAGCCGATCAGGTCATGATCGGACTCCGTATTAAAGGTACGGTGGTATTGGTATTGAGAGTGATTGTGGTTGATGTCTCTAATGGGATAGCCTAGCCGATCGGGTCGTGATCATATTTCGTGCTAAGAGTACAGTGGTATTAATATTATGAATAATGGTATTGTGAACGATGGTATATCGGTACTAAGAATCGCGAACTTGAAAATATGGAAATAAATTTGAACATTGTCTTGATCCTAAATTGAGGTTTGATGTTGTTTAAGTCTTCCATTGATTTTATGATATTCATGTTTGTATTATTTATTATTCTATTGAGAGAGTGTTTTGTCATTCATACTAGTACTATTCCATATGTACTAACGTGCGCTACATCTTCAATAGATGCAGGTGGTTCCACAGCAGGAGACATTGATCAGTGATAGCGGTACACCCTATTCCCAGCTGACTTGGTGAGCCCCACTTCATTCCGACGTCATGTATCTTTTGTTCTTTGTGTATTGTGTTTGAAGTATAGCCGGGGCTTTGTTGCCGGCATTATCATAGTACTCTTCTTTATCTATAGAGGCTCCGTAGACATAGTGTGGGTTGTGTATTGGTGCTAGGATAGTCAAACTGTGTTATGTTGTGGTTGTATTACTTGTTCCATTTGAGACTTTAAAAATGATGAAACTATTGGTAATTATTTGGTATTGTAGACATGATCACCTTTTTGTCTAATTAATGAAAATATGTATTATCTCCATTCATAGATAAGTTTGGGTAGAAGAAAATCTAATAGGCTTGCTCCGCCGGATTTACTCAGTTGAGCGCCAATCGCGTTCCCCGATTTTGGGGCGTGAAAATAACATCAAACACGGCTATAGAAATCGATTCCAAGTAATAAAGCTTTGATTGTTTTCAAATATCAAAAAGTTAACCAAAAAGTCAACCCGAGTTCACCTCCTGAAACCCCACAAAAGTCATAAATCCTACCAATTTGAAAACGAGTCCAACCTTATAAGCTTCATCCAAATCCGACTCCTAATAGGGGTTCAAATCTCTATTTTTCATTTTAGAAATATTTTGGCAAAACCCCTTATTTCTCTCTTAGATTCATCAATAAAATGCCAAATTCAAAGATGAAATTATGAATACTAAACAAATCTATGTCAAGAACACTTACCCAATCCAAGTGGGTGAAAATCGCCGAATGAATTACCTCAATCCGAGCTCCCAATATCAAAATATGATAAAATGAGCTCAAAGTCCCGAAAATGACATCTTATACTTTTGTCCAGTTACACACTTTGCGGTCGCGGGACCCACTTCGCAATCACAAAGGCCAAATTCTTGATCAACTGCCGCCCCTTCTCCGTGGATGTGAAGTCCTTGCACGAACGTGATGCCTGACCACCTGCTGAGCCTATGCAAATGCGAGCCTAGCTCTACGAACGCGAAGGCATTCCTCCCCCTAGTATCATTCCTTCGCAAATGTGTCCTCCTTACGCGATCGCACTTCTTCAGCTCCCTCCTCTCCATAAATGCAATACCTGCTTCATGAACGTGAAGAGGAAAAATACTTCTACATGCTCCCTCTTCTCCGCAATCATGAGACTAGCTCTGCGATCACGAAGCACTATAACTCATCAGAACACCAGCATTCCAAAACCATGAAGAAATGATCTGAAATTATTCGGAAACACAGCCGCGCCCCTTGGGACCCCGTCCAAACATACCAACGAGTCCCATAAACATAATACAGACCTACTCTAGGTCTCAAATCACACAAAATAATATCAAAACCATGAATCACCGATCAAGATCAATCTCTTAAGTTCATAAACTTCAAACTAAGTGTCTGATTCAAGCCTAACCAATCCGGAATGACCCCAAATTTTGCACACAAGTCCCAAATGATATAATGAACCTATTCCAACTCCTAGAATAATAATCCAAGCCCGATATCCTTAAGGTCAACTCTTGTCCAAACCTATAAACTTTCCAAACCTTCAAATTTCCAATTTTCGTCAAATAGAACCAAATCAACATAGGGATCTCTAAATCCAAATTCAGACATATGCCTAAGTTCAAATCACCATACGAACCTATTGAAACCATAAAATCACCATTCTGGGATCCTTTACATAAAAGTAAAATCCCGGTCAACTCTTATAACTTAAACTTCCAACCTTGGAACTAAGTATTCAAATTTATTCCAAAATCTTGTCGAACCCAAAAAAACCATCCCCGCAAGTCACATAACAGTAAATAAACATACGGGAATCATCACATAAGGAACGGGGCTTAAATACACAAAATGACATGTTGGATCGTTATAGATACACTATTTGATATGCCCAGGATCTAACTTAAAAAGCCGTAACGCTTCATCCTTGTTACTGAACATTGTATCATCACGAGAATGGACTAAAATATTTTATTTGACAATATTGAACTGTCATTAATGACTTTGTTTGATCTCCTTAAACCTATGTCTTGTGATCTCCAACCTTCTAGATAGAGTTACTGCCATAATAACGTGTCCTCGGCCATAGTCCCATTTGCCTCGATGATCTTTCAACTACCTCTCGAGTTAGTCCTTTTGTAAGTGGATCCGATATATATTTCTTGACTTCACGTAGTCAATTGTGATAATTCCCCTAGAGAGTAGTTGCTTAACGATTTTATGTCTTCGTCGTATATGACGAGATTTTCCGTTATACATAATGCTCCCAAGCCCTTTCAATTGCCGCTTGACTATCGTAATGTATGCATATTGGTGCCAACGATTTGGGCCAAAATGAAATATCTTCCAAGAAATTTTAGAGCCATGAAGCTTCTTCACCAACTTTATCTAAGGCTATGAACTTGGCCTCCATTGTACAGAGAGCAATACATGCTTGTTTGGATGATTCCCAAGACATCGCTCCTTAGCCAATAGTGAATATATATCCACTTGTAGACCTAGAACCAGTTGAACCAGTGATCAAATTTGCATCACAATATCCCTCAATCATCGCAGAATACTTACGGTAGTGCAAAGAAAAGTCTTGGGTATGTTTTAAATATGCTAAAACTCGTTTCATTGTCATCCAATGAGATTGACCTGGATTACTCATGTATCAACTTAATTTACTTATAGCACAAGCTATATATGGTCGTGTACAATTCATGACTTACATTAAACATCCCAATATACGAGCATAATCTAATTGAGATGTACTTTGACCTTTGTTCTATGCAAGTAAAGATTCACGTCAATTGAAGTCTTTGCAACTTTAAAATCTAAGTGCTTGAACTTTTCAAGTATTATTTTAATATAATTAGATTATGACAATGCCAAAACTTAAGGAGTCTTATGGATCTTAATACCCAAAATTAAATTTGCAACTCCCAAGTCTTTCATATCAAACTTTCTAGTTAGCATACACTTAGTAGCATTTATGTTGGCAATGTCCTTATACATTATCAACATATCATCCATATATAAGCAAACTATGACTATATAATTTGAAACATTTTTAATGTACATTCATTAATCTTAAAACCATTTGATAATATTGTTTGATCAAATTTCGCATGCCATTATTTGGCTACTTATTTTAGTCCATAAAGAGAATTAACAAGTCTATAGACCTTCTTTTCTTTGCCTGAAACCACAAACCCTTCAAGTTGTTCCATGTAAATAGTTTTTACTAAATCTCCATTTAAGAAGGCTGTCTTAACATCCATTTGATGTATTTCATAACCATACACTGCAGCTAATGCTACTATTATTCGTATGGACTTAATTCTTGTAACTGGCGATTATGTGTCAAAATAGCCAAGGCCTTTTTGTTGTCTATGACCTTTAACACCAAGTCTTGACTTATACTTCTCAATGATTCCATCATCTTTCATTGTCCTCTTAAGAAACCATTTAGAACCTAATGATTTGTTACCGGGAAGAAGATCAACTAGTTCTCATGCATGATTGTTTAATATGGATTTTATTTCGCTATTGACCGCTTCTTTCAAAAATAATGAGTCAAAATAAGACATAGCTTCTTTTAATGTTAGAGGCTTATTTTCCAATAAGAAAGTTATAAAATCTCGTCCAAATGACGTAGACGTCTTGGATCCTCTTGATTAGATGTACTTTCTTTTATTTCTTCCCGAAGTCATTTAGATCCTTCACGAATCGACTCACATTCATTTTGATGCAGATATATATTTTCAAAGAATTCAACATTATCTGATTCCATAACCGTATTATTATAAATGTCAAGATTTTCTGATTTATGGATCAGAAATCAATATGCTTTACTATTGGTTGCATATCCTATGAAGACAAAATCAACAAGTTTTAGTCCTATCTATACGCTTTTGGGTTTAGGAACTTGCACTTTTGCCAAACACATCCACACTTTGAAATAATTCAAGTTGCGCTTCCTTCCTTTCCATTTCTCATATGGAATTGATTGTGTTTTGCTACGGGACACTCACTTAAGTATTCAGTTAGCCCTAAGAGTGGCTTCCCCCCACAAGTTCTGTGGTAAACTAGAACTGATCAACGAAGCATTTATCATCTCATTTAATGATCGATTCTTTCTTTCTGCAATCCCATTAGATTGGAGCGTGTAAGGGTCGGTTGTTTGATGAATAATGCAATATTCTAAAAATATTTCTTCAAATGGAGATTCATATTCACCACCCCTATCAATTTTTATTATTTAATTTTCTTGTTAAGTTACGTTTTAAATTTATTTTTGTATTGCTTGAATGCATCTATTACTTCATCTTTACTGCTAAGCAATTAAATATAGTAATATCGAGTACAGTCAACAATAAAAGCTATGAAATACTTTTTTCCACCGCGAGATGGTATTGACTTTATGTCACAAATATCTGTATGAATTAAGTCTAAAGAATTTGAATTTCTTTCAACTGACTTATAAGGATGTTTAACATACTTAGATTCCACACATATTTGACATTTTGATATGTCGGGTTCAAACTTAGGCAATACTTTTAAATTAATCATTTTACGTAAGGTTTTATAATTGACATATCCTACACGTATATGATATAAATCATTTGACTCAAGTAAGTAAGAAGAAGCTGAAATTTTATTATTCTCAATGACCATTACATTTAGTTTGAAAAGTCCCTCATTAAGGTAACTTTCCTACAAACATTTCATTCTTACTTATAACAATTTTATCAGATACAAATACGTACTTAAACTCGTTCTTGACGAGAAGTGTGCTAGACACCAAATTCTTCCTTATTACAAGAATATGAAGAACGTTGTTAGATTCACCACCTTGCCAGAAGTCATCTATAGAAATATCTTTCAACATCCTTCAATCTTGGTCATTGAAGAATTTCCCATAGAAAGTGTTACTTCGGTTCCAACGGGAGCATATGTAGAAAATGCTTCTGTAACAGCACAAACATGACAAGTGGCTCCAGAATCAATCCACTATTTCTTGGGATTTCCTACCAAGTTGCATTCAGAAAGCATAGAACACAAGCCATCAATTTCTTCGTTCTTTTCAACTATGTTTGCTTGACCCTTTTCTTTTCCTTCTTTGGAGCACGGCAATCTGTAGACTTGTGTGCAGCTTTCCCACAGTTATAGCAATTTCCTTCGAACCTCTTATTGCTTGGTTTGCTCATTGGCCCAGCAGGCTTCTTTCTCTTTTTATTATTTTGTAGAGTATCCTCAACAATGTTTTCTCCCATTATTGTTGAGTTTCCACGAACCTTCTTCAGCATCTTTTTTGTCCTCTTCGATCATCAACCGAACAATGAGCTCTTTGAACGACATCTACTTGCGTTTGTGTTTCAGGTAATTTTTGAAGTCTTTCCACAAAAGAGACAACTTCTTAATCAATGATGCAACTTGGAATGCTTCATTGATCACCAAACTTTCGATGAAATATAGTAATATTATATTTATTTCTTTTGTTAAAAGTATTAAGTTATTTTATACCTTCCATAAGGAAATCATGGATAATCACTTGTAATTCTTAGACTTGGGTAATAACAGACTTGCTATCTACCATTTTATAATCCAGGAACTTTCTGGTTACAAACTTCTTTAACCCGAAATCTTCAATTTTGTATTTCTTTTCAAGCCAATTCATAGTTCTTTCGATGTCTCCACATTACTACAGACGTTATACAGATCGTCCTCCAGTCCGCTAAGAATTTAATTCTTGTACAAAAAATCAGAATGTTTTCATGCCTTAGTCACAAGGAAGCGTTCATTATCCGGAGTTGCATCGGGCACAACTGGGGCATCTTCTTTAATAAACCCTTGTATGCTTTGGGTAGTCAAATAGAAAAATATCTTTTGCTGACAACGCTTGAAATCATTCCAAACAAAAATTCGGGCTTTTCTGTCAGTACCAATGCAGGCGCAGGTGTTGATCCGCTTGCCGATGCATTAGCAGTCACCATAGGAACAAACTGATTTTCGTTCTCAATCGTCATTTATGTAAAATTATACAAATAAATTTAATATATGATATCTTCAAACCAAATAATACTAGAGTAGAAAATAGTGTAGATATTATTCTCCAACGGAGTAGAAAATTACTAGGATTTTAATCTCCCATGAACAAATAATAAACAAAATAGAATATATGTTAAATTTTAAAAGACAAAGTAGAAAATCACGAAGGCTTTAATATCCAATTAGAAGTAAAAAAATAACACATATTTTAGTCTCCAGAACAGTGTATACAACACAAATATAGAATATAAAATTAAGTTCCTTAAGCTTGTTAATAATCCATATTCGTAAAATAATTCTAGAAACTTTAACGACGAAAAATAGAAATGAAGAAGAAGCATAATAATATTCGATCCCACTGAATTCACAATATTTCCTTAAGGAACTTAATCCCCTCCTTGTACCCGAGATTCAGGATTATTTGTTTCGAGAATAGAACAGATGAACTACACTGGTGTAGCGGCACTTCAGACCCTAATGTACATCAAACACAAATGGAGGCAGTGAAATCACACTTACTTAGTTTATATATGAAAGTAATGCAAAAAAGAAGAAGAGGGTTCAAAATTTTCGTAACGAAATTCTAAGGGAATTGCCTGGAATTTATAGTCAATAGGTTGGATTCAAACAAAGAGGTGCAACCCTTCCAGATGGCCTTACACATAAAATGGCTATAGCAAAAATGGCTATTTACGCAAGATAAAATGGGAAAATCAAAATGGAGGAAAAAAAAATTATCGTTATGGAAACAATTGAAAAAAAATTAATCAATATCTGAAGCCGAAGCGAGCGACGACAATAGCGCGAGGCTTGACTCCTCTCAACTCTTTAAGAGGTAGAAGAAATATATATCCTAACAAATGAGATTTCTTCCTCTAATGTGGGACAATGTTCCTTCTTAAAGGAGGAAAATTCAAAATTTTATTTTTATCATCCATTTCGCATTCACCTCATTTTTTACTTAAAAAACCTAACAATTTATTGGTCGAACTTGGAACATTTTCACCGTGTCAAAGATTTGACTTATACTTCTCTGACTAGGTAGCTTAAACCATTTCGGCTTTGTTATAGGTAATCATTTCTCCGATGGGCTCAGTTTTGGGCTTGCAAGTCTTGTTCTCTTAAATTGCACAAGATTAGGGATACAAGAGATATCAAGTGAGAAGGCAGTGATAGTGAGTGAAAGGCAAGTAATCGGATGCAAGAAGTGTAGAAAATAGCAAAAAGGGGGTAAATGTTTCGTTACTTTTAACTAAAACAAACGACAACATGGAAAAGATAAGGACTACATGCAAGGAATGAATCAGAAAATCAACTTCTTTTCTTTTTACCAAACGTAATGTGAATCTCTAGCAGCCACGAGTCAAATCATTAAACCACAATTTTACAAACTATTAACTAGGGTCTAGGAAGTTTATGGCAAAACTGGCGGAGCTAATGGTGGTAACATGAATGGCAGTATTAGGAGAGAAATGTCAAAACATGTTACTGAAATGTAGTATTCTTTGAATAAAACAGAAAATGGTCCAGTTGATCAATCAATTACTAAAAATATCAAATATCTTCTATGCATAAACAAATTAATTTTGCAGATGAATAGAGTCATGCACCAGTGTCTGAGGTTCTAAAGGAAGGTAGGGGAGGAAATAATTGTCCTTTGAAAGAGTTACTCTAAAGTTGGATTTGAGTTTCCTATTCAAGAATTTAGCACTGGTTAGATCAGCTCGATGTTGATATCTTGCCTACTTTCTTCCCACTTTCCTCGTTCAAACAGAGTACTTGCAAATAAGGAGAAATATATGTGCATCTTTTGCACCAATTTCTTCAGTTGTTCTCTAACTCCCATTTAAGTTTTTATGGTATAGGTTGATCCAAATATCCTATTTGTGCATAAAAACCAATCATAACTTATTATCAATAAACTACGCCTCAATCTCAAACTACTTGGAGTTGCCTATATAAATCCTTTATATTGATTTTGCACCATTCGAGTCAGTCTCATAATCCATTATCCATTTGAATAGGAAAAGACCTTGGGGAACTGGCAGAGGCAGGGATCAAGGTTCTTATTTAGGAAGTGTTTAGTATCCCACATTAGTTGAAGGAATTGGCTAAAGCTAGCTTTTAAGGATGTGTTAGACTAAAGATCCATTTTCTTAATATAGTATCAGAGTCGAACCCATCAAATGTTGTTTTGCTTTTTAAATGTTGATTATTGGGCCCCTATGTTGTTCAATCCATGCTCTACATCAAGTATTGGACACATGAACGTGTTCTAAAGTCTCTTACGTTGGTTGAGAAAATGAGTTGTAATCTTTTTATATAGTACTAGTGTCACGACCCAAAATCCAACTAGCCGTGATGGCACCTAACCCAACCCGTTAGGTAAGCCAATTTACAAATATCCGATTCAATTAATATTTAACTGACTCTAATACACTCCCCAAGGACTGGTAGTACAAATCATGAGCTTCTAAGATTAAAATTTTCCAAACTGGTGTGAAATAAAAATACGTCATCTGTCTGAAATATACATGAACAGATTAAAAATTCTATACCTACCATGAACAAGAGGCAGCAATGACTGGAACGCAAGTACATCTTCAGATCCAACTCTCACCGTACGCAGCAACATCAGCATCAGAAATCTGCACGCAAGGTGTAGAAATGTAGTATGAGTACAACCGACCCCATGTACTCAATAAGTAACAAACCTAACCTTAGGTTGAAAGTAGTGACGAAATTGTACCAAGGTCAGAGTCCACACCAATAACCAATAAGATCTCATAACAATACAATTTAAAGCGGCCCAAGTAATAACTCAATAATAACAAGCTCAGCTCGTATACAGTTCTGGAAAATAAATATTTTCTTTTCATGTATAATAGTAAAACTCAAATCTTTTGCCGAAAGTCACCGAAATATGGGTAGGTCTGAGATCTGTGATTTTTCTCAAAAACTTTAACGACAGATAAAAAATTTCATTATCATATGGCATGAGGAAAAATACTTCTCTATGCCTACATATCAAGCATGCATGTCTAATGCAATGCAGCACAGTGATGAACTCATGTACTCACACTCTCAGAGTACTCAATCACTCAGTACTGTATATGGCCAATCCAATCCAGGGAAGATCCATCCCATATATATACATAATAACTAACATTCAGCCATTCAGTACTGCACAGGGCCAATCCAGCCCAGGGAACTCCATCCCAAATATAATAAATAATTCAAGCGAGATCTATGCCGAGGAAAATTCTAAATAAATAAGGAAACTTCATGCCCTGGGAAGTCCATCTCAAATATAATATCATGTGCGCTTACTGTGGGGGGTGCAGACTCCGGACGAGATCTTTCAGCCCAAGTGCTATAATCCGCACAGACAACTCACGTGCCATAGTATCAATATCTGGATCCGCATGGACAACTCATATGCTGCACGGACAACTCACGTGCTATAGTATCAATATCTGTATCCGCACGGATAACTCACGTGCCATAGTATCAATATCTGGATCCGCAAGGATAATTCATGTGCTATAGTATCAATATCAGGATCCGCACGGACAAATCACGTGCTGTATGAACAACGCACGTGCTATAGTACCAATAACCTTAAAATCAGGCTCTCGGCCTCACTCAATCATCAATCTCTCCAGTCTCTCGGGCTCATAATGTCATGAAACTAGCCCAAAATGATGATATGATGTATTAACAAATAACAACAGAGACTGAGATATGATATGCATTAAATGCATATGACTGAGTACAAAATTACAATTTAAATATATAATCGACAACAGAAAAGACCTCAGTGGGTCCCAATAATACCAATATTTGTATAAGTATGATTTCTAACATGAGTCACAACTCATTTTCTCTAACACATAAAAATACATGGAAAAATACAAGTTAATTGACTGTACAGCTCTACGGGATCGACTGAGTCTCAATTTCTATGGTGCACACCCAAACCCCCATCACCTAGCATGTGCGTCACCTCCAAACAATTCAAATAACATGTATAATCAGGGTTCATACCCTCAGCTTCAAGTTTAGAAGTGTTACTTACCTCGAACAAGCCGAATCCGCTGCCGAGCAAGTTAAACAATACTCTGGAAATTCCATTCCGCACGTATCAACGTCCGAACGCCTTCCTATCTTCTCAATTGCAAGCCAAACGATTCGAAACTAGTCAAACAACGCGCAAATTAATCAAAATATACTCCAATTCTTACAATTTAACAATTTATAAAAATTTCCAACTCCGCTCGAAAAGTCAACCAAAAGTCAACGGTGGGGCCCAGGAATCCGAAAAAAATTATAAAATCTGAACCCCCATTCAACCACGAGTCCAACCATACCAAAATTACTTAAATGTAACCCAACTCGTCTTTCAAATCCTCAATTAAAGTTTATGAAATTCTCTACTATTTTCAACCCAAAATACTAATTTAATAATGAAAACAACAATATATTCATGTAATTTAACCAAATCTGAGTTAGAATCACTTACCCCAATCCATATGGTAAAAATAGTCTCAAATATTGCTTCAGTTCAAGCTCCATAGCTCCAAATATATTAGAATGGCCGAAATCTCAAAATATAACTTTTGTGCAGGCATTTACTCATCGCGACCGTGAAGCATAAAATTTTCCATCCCAAAATTTCCCTTCGCGATCGCAAAGAACAAACTCCCCAACTCTTCCAGATAGCCTCAAGTATAACGATCATAACTTTTTGTACAAAACTACAAATGACAATTGGTTTGACTTTTTGCAAAATACACGTCAAGAGCTACAACTTTCATTTTTAGATCATCTCCAAATTCCTTATAGAGTGCAAGATATAAGCTTCCAAATTCGGGTCAGAGCAGTAGAGATTTTGTTCTACGCGATTGCGAAAATGATTCCGCGATCGCGATTCACAAGGCCCCAAACTGCTGTTTGCTCTTCACGAATGCGACCAAATGTTCGCGATCGCGATGCACACCTCTATAGCCAAAAACTAGAAATTAAAAATGACCTAAAAATGGTCTGAAATCACCCCGAGACTCACCCGAGCCCCTCGAGACCCCGTCCGAACATACGAAAAAGTCCCAAAACATATTATGGACTTACTCGAGGCCTCAAATCACATATAACAATATCGAAACGACAAATCACACCTCAATTCTGACTTAATGAACTTTAAATATTTCAACTTCCAAATCTCGTGCCGAAACATATCAAATCAATCCAGAATTATCTCAAATTTTGCGTACAAGTCATAATTGACATAACGAAGCTACTGAAATTTCTGGAATTACAATCCGGACTTGATATCATAAAAGTCAACTTCCGATCAAACTTCCAAATTTTAAATTTATTATTTTCGCCATTTCAAGCCAAATTCAACTACGGACTTCAAAATAAATATCCAAACATACTCTAAATTCCGAAATCACCATACAAAACTATTAGAACCATCAAAACTCCATTCCGAAGTCGTTTGCACAAAAGTCAAACTCTGGTCAACCCTTTTCATTTAAGCTTCCAACATGAATTTCATTCATCCAAACTAATCCCAAAACAACTGAAAACCAAATCTGACAATACACACTAGTCATAATACATCATATGAATCTATTCAAGACT
Source organism: Nicotiana otophora (assembly GCA_000715115.1). Classification (NCBI taxonomy): domain Eukaryota; kingdom Viridiplantae; phylum Streptophyta; class Magnoliopsida; order Solanales; family Solanaceae; genus Nicotiana; species Nicotiana otophora. Next base: position 173,455 of record AWOL01S0011367.1, on the reverse strand, counting down.
TCAAATAGTTGAAAGGAGCATAAATACTCAAAATGACTGGTCGGGTCGTTACATTCTCCCCCACTTAAACATATGTTCGTCCTCGAACGTGACAAGAGTTGTTTCCAAGCCATCAAATCACTATTCCACCTTACCACGCACATACCCGGGGGTGATCCCATGCCACCCTATTTCATATAGGCCTGACGACACAACATAATTGAAGATCATTAATTCAACCTTAGGCCATAAACCTTGGAATTTAATTTCCAACATCCAGAATTTCTTTTCAAGACCCGAGCCTTATATCTACACACTGTATAAGTTTGAACAAGCTGTATCAAGCCATAACCATAACCCCAGAAATAATCACATAACACACTACACAACTCGCATACTCGCAACACCATTCCCGATCACCGTAACTACTCAAAACCAACCCGGTACTAGTATTAAACCCCATATCAAACAAAACCTCGTTCTAAAACCTTCATACACTGCTGATATTGAAAGAAACACACGGAATCTCATGACCCCTTATTAGATCAACGAGTCATGGAGCTCTCTCGCTCTAACTAGAATTATAATCACTTTCTAAGCTGACTTTTGATATTAGCCTTCCAAATATACCGTAATCAAACCTGATAGTACCCATTATAGGTCTAATGACCTTATATTATCAAAAACAATTATTCCATAGACATGCCACACCAATATAACTCAAGCCACAAACTTCACAATCCTTGCACCCAAAAATAGGAAATGTCTCAAAGAAGAGAACCGTTTCGCAAGTTCAACAAGAACCACTACAACTGCAATGCTAAGAGCTCATCATATATAGCAGAACCAAGATACACGAATCTAATAACGGTGACCAGCTCTCCTAGAGCTCATATAAACATCAACCGCACGGATAATTGCCCCGGTGTTCGCACATGGGCTCAAACCCCATACATATGCGCACTCATAGCGCATAGCTATCGCAAATAATTAATTCAACTGGTGCCTCCACTGAGTTTAATTAAAATACTCACCTCAAATAGGCCGCAACCCGGAATAATATACTTCTGAGAACTCCTAGTCTCCAAATTCATAGAACATATGAATCACCGCACCTGATCCCAACTCCAGCACTAGAATGACTAACACATCTTTCATGCATGATCATCCCATGAGAATTACTTCTATAATTCTCCCGTGCCACATAGCAAAAATAACCTGAATATCAGCATTCAATCAACCAGGCGAATACCATAATACCAACAAAACATCCGTAAGTCAAAACACAGTGTGCCCTTTTGAATGTACACTCTTCTCAGGTAATACCACTAGTGCCAATATATGAAATCGTTTGTGCTCCATAGACTCATGACCTTCCTTTTGAAACTGAATTGTATACTTGCACATGCAAATCCCAATCTCACTCCACGCACCGCCTCTCTTAGGCCATCCTATGAAAACATGAGAACCTCATTAACACTCTGAGTCACCAGCAGATTACATACTCGGTTAGTTAGAAACCTTCCATTTACTCCCATTCCGGTGGAAATCACAATACACAACCTGTTCCTCACACCGGTAGAAAATATCCATCTCAAACCGTGGTAGAAACCATTGAAAACTATTCGAAACCCATTTGCACATAACCAAGCTATCAAAACTGAATTCCTCTAACTCGACCAAGCCACGCAGGTCACCAAACCCAAGAATATTTCCACCAAAACATATGTAGAGCATCACCACATCATAATTATCCACCATAAATACCACAAACGAGACACCCAATCTGAAAAGACCTTATGTGAATTTACAATTATTGTTTTTACCTTTCTTATACTGAAATGTAGAATCCATAATCATACAGAATTATCGCAAGTCCCAGCACCATCAAATGCAAATCTTAGATTCTATCCACACACAAGTCCTGAAACAATTATCAATTGCTATATAAATATCTTGAACCCATTAGAACCTTCTCGGGAGTCACCCACTTTGCTCAAATCTAAATTACACCGCCCAAATGGGTCGAACACATGCCCCATTAGCACAACCACACCCAAAGAAGTAACCTTGCCTTAACACTACCAATCAAATTCATACTCCGTGCACACTACATACTTTGCAAATAATAACTCACTCGTCCCATGATTTTCATGTACTCATAAAGTGCAATATAACCCGTATCTAGGAATTTCCTTACTCGAGTCATCCTCGATCTCAACCTCTGCAAGTCATAACTAATTCACAAGTATGCCTCCGACCAAAACTAAAATTTAACATATAACCATGAAATTAAATTGTCAATAGAAGGCTCCCTCACTTGGCTCAAAGCCATAGAACAAAACAATTGATAACTCACAATACACATACTCCATTACTGCCATAATACCGCAGTCAGTTCAACAAAAATTCTTCTCAAGCTCATGTAACACCAACCATAAAATACCTTAATCAACCGCTAAGCTCACATTCATTCTCTTGACAGTAAAGTAAATTTTCTCAACCAGATTCAAATTCAAATTCAAATGTCAACACATACACCCCGTTGGTAGAAAAGAAACTCTACATTCAACATTATAAGGAACACACCTATATAGATTACTCCCAAGAGATAATCCACCTGCTTAGCCTCAAATTGGCATCTTGTTATACTCTTTCGCAGCCACAATTACTACGCAATCACTTAATCTTCCTGAGTCCAAACTAATTAACAAGACATGAGAATTTAATTTGTCCCACAATTTAACAACGTGAAAGATCCTTCAACACACTAATAACTCAAGCCTATACATCAAATCAAGACGGAAATAAAGCATCCCAATGGCCCTTTTGTTTTTACATCTCGAGAAACGCTTCTCTTTATATTCAAACCATCTAAACACATTCCACAATGACATCATACTCATCATTTAGTCACTCCACCGCTCATCGAGCCAAATGTACAGGTTCACACAACTGAAACTACCGAGTCTAAGCTGCGGTCTAAACCTGACCTCAAGTCCTCGAGACTGGCCCATCACCAAAATACAGAATACACATCTCGTACCTCGTTCATAGAATCACAAGTCATCAATGCACAGTTGATACCGAGCGCTCACATACGCATATGAGTGAGTGGAACGAATTCAAAGAGGTACGCTTTAAGCTGAATCAATGTCGCACGATAAACAAAGAAATATGAGAAGTTTATCCTAAAATGCCCTGTAGCCTCTGGAAGATAAGTATGGACGTCATCATACCGATCCACAAGACTCTATTAGATACTTGCTCATGACTTGTAGATCCTATGAACCTAAAGCTCTGATACAAACTTGTCATGACCCAAATTCGAACTAGCCGTGATGATACCTAACCCAACCCATTAGGTAAGATAATTTACAAATATCCGATTCAATTAATATTTAAATGATTCTAATACAGTCCCCAAGGACTGGTAGTATAAATCATGAGCTTCTAAGATTAAAATTTTCAAAATTGGTATGAAATAAAAATGCGTCATCTGTCTGAAATATACATGAACATATTAAAAATTCTAAAGATACCATGAACAAGAGGTAGCAATAACTAGAACGCAGGTACATCTTCAGATCCTGCTCCCGTCGTACGCAACAACATCAACATTAGAAATTTTCACGCAAGGTGCACAAGTGTAGTATGAGTACAACCTACCCCATGTACTCAATAAGTAACAAACCTAACCTTAGGTTGAAAGTAGTGACGAGCTTGTACCAAGGTCAGAGTCCACACCCATAACCAATAAGATCTCATAACAATACAATTTAAAGCAGCCCAAGTAATAACTCAATAATAACATGCTCAATTCGTATACAGTTCTGGAAAATAAACATTTTCTTTTCAAGTATAATAGTAAAACTTAAATCTTTTGCCGAAAGTCACCGAAATATGAGTAAGTCTGATATCTTTGATTTTTCTCAAAAACTTTAACGACAGATAAGAAATTTCAGTATCAGATGGCATGAGGAAAAATACTTCTCTATGCCTACATATCAAGTATGCATGTCGAATGCAATGCAGAACAGTGATGAACTCATGTACTCACACTCTCATAGTACTCAATCACTCAGTACTATGCATGGCTAATCCAGCCCAGGGAAGATCCATCCTAAATATATATAAAATAACTGACATTCAGTCACTCAGTACTGTACAGGGCCAATCCAGCCCACGAAACTCCATCCCATATATAATAAATTATTCGGGCAAGATCTATGCCCATGAACATTATAAATAAATAAGGCAACTCTATGCCCTGGGAAGTCCATCCCAAATATAATATCATCAGTGCTCACTATGGGGGGGGGGGTGCAGACTCCGGAGGGGCTCCTTCAGCCTAAGTGCTATAATCCGTATGGATAATTCATGTGCTGCACGGATAACTCATGTGCCATAGTGTAAATATCTGGATCCGCACGGACAACTCACGTGCCATAGTATCAATATCCGGATCCGTACGGACAACTCACGTGCTATAGTATCAATATCTGGATCTGCACGGACAACTCACGTGCTATATTATCAACAACCTCAAAATCAGGCCCTCGGCCTCACTCAGTCATCAATTTCTCCAGTCTCTCAGGCTCACAATGTTATGACACTAGCCCAAAATGATGATATGATGTATCAATAACTAACAACAGAGATTGAGATATGATATTCATTGAATGTATATGACTGAGTACAAAATTATAATTTACATATAGTTCGACAGCAGAAATGACCTCAGTGAGTCCCAATAATACCAACATTTGCCTAAGCATGATTTCTCACATGAGTCATAGCTTAGTTTCTCTAACACATAAAAATACATGAAAAAATACAAGTTAATTGACTATACAGCTCTACGGGATCGACTGAGTCTCAATTTCTATGGTGCACGCCCACACGCCCGTCATCTAGCATGTGCGTCACCTCCAAACAATTCACAAACAAGTATAATCAGGCCTCAACTCCAAGTTTAGAAAGTGTTACTTACCTCGAACAAGCCGAATCCGCTACCGAGCAAGCTAAACAATACTCCAAAAAATCCATTCCATGCGTATCAACCTCCGAACACCTTCCTATCTCCTCAATTCCTAGCCAAATAATTCGAAACTAGTCAAACAACGTGCAAAATAATCAAAATATACTCCGATGATTGCAAATTAAGTGTAACACCTCGAAAAATTTTGAAGTACTTAAGTGTAAAGCCCGGTAAATTTTGCAAAGAAAATAATATTTCATGGTGCCGGACTAGGCCTATGTAACACCTTGGCTCGAAATATTTGGGTTGAACAATGCATCGGAAAGTAAAGGAAAAGTTTTGGTAGAAAAGCGCATTTATGCGGTCCATTATGCGACTGCATAATCACTCTGCGGGCCGCATAATGGCCGCAGAAGTGAGCAGGAGAGGTCCATTCTGGAAGCAGCTATGGGGTCGACTATGCGACCGCATAACTGTTATGCGGTGCATTATGCGACCGCATAACAGTTATGCGGACCACATAGTAACCGCATACATAGATAGATTTATGATCATTTTTGTCAGTAATTATGCGAACGATATGCGGTCTGCATATCCATTATGCGGTCGCATATGCGACCGCAGAACCGTTCCGGAGCTTCATTTTTGGGTTTTTAAAAACCCGACCCTATTTTGTTAAATACACTCTTTGGGCCATTTTTGAGCTATAATCTGATATTTTAGAGTGAGAGAGAGTGCTCTAGAATGAGAAGGTGTTCTTCAATAATTGTTCTTCAATTCTTGCCCAAATTTTGTAAGATTAAGAAAGAAAACTCACTAGGTCTTCATCCTAGAGGTAAGGTTCTACACCCTAACCCTCACTTTCGAATTTTATGTAGAAATGGACAATTAGCAAGAAACTTTCTGGGCAGGAGGATTGTTTATTTACATGTATGTGTTATAAAAGGGTGTAGGAAGATTGTTGAGCTAAAAATGGTAAAGACTGGGTTGTGGGATGATGGAATTCTCCATAAAAGGACCTTGAAACCTTAATGCACACTAAGTGTTTGATAAAATACTCAAATGAGCTAGAAACATGATCATCTTCCTAATTTTGATTCAATTTGTTATATTTCTACAACAGATTAAAGTTGCTAAGAATTCCGGAATATTTAGAGTATAAGGAAGCTCAAGTGAGGTATGTTGGCTAAACTCTTCTCTTAGAATTGATTCCCACGATATTCATGTAAAGTATGTAAGTTCCGAGTGATTCATTATAAAATTGTCTATTCCGAGTAAAGTTGGGTTGAAAGATATATGTTCAACAAGCATCCCAAATGCTCTATTCATGTTATGTTACCAATTGAGGATGTGTTAAAATATGGGTTGTGCATTAATAATGTTTCGACTTTAAGTCAAGTTCAAATGAAGGCTATTATGCCAAATTTTGTGAAATATCTCTATGTGCNTTCAATTTGTTATATTTCTACAATAGATTGAAGTTGCTAAGAATTCCGGAATATTTAGAGTGTAAGGAAGCTCAAGTGAGGTATGTTGGCTAAACTCTTCTCTTAGAATTGATTCCCACGATATTCATGTAAAGTATGTAAGTTCCGAGTGATTCATTATAAAATTGTCTATTCCGAGTAAAGTTGGGTTGAAAGATATATGTTCAACAAGCATCCCAAATGCTCTATTCATGTTATGTTACCAATTGAGGATGTGTTAAAATATGGGTTGTGCATTAATAATGTTTCGACTTTAAGTCAAGTTCAANGAGTGATTCATTATGAAATTGGCTATTCCGAGTAAGATTGGGTTGAAAGATATATGTTCAACAAGCATCCCAAATGCTCTATTCATGTTATGTTACCAATTGAGGATGTGTTAAAATATGGGTTGTGCATTAATAATGTTTCGACTTTAAGTCAAGTTCAAATGAAGGCTATTATGCCAAATTTTGTGAAATATCTCTATGTGCATTAGACTCTAGATTGCTCACATGTGTACTACACACATTGATTTGAATTGTGTTTGTTGTTGATGGTGAGGATGATATTTGAAATTCATAAGGTGAGCATGAAATTTTGAATATGGCTAACGTGCCAAGAATGATCTTATAATTATGTCCACTAGTGCCAATAAAATAAAAAGATGTGAAAGTATTATGAAATGCGATGATTCATATAAAAAGGTTGATGTCTCAAATAAGACAGCCTAGCTGATCGGGTCGTGATCGAATACCATACCGCACACATGGCGGTGATTGTGCTGGAAATTATAATTGAAATTGTGATTGTGGTCGATGTCCCTAATAAATAGCCTAGCCGATCAGGTCGTGATCAGACTCTGTGTTAAAGATGGTGGTATTGATATTAAGAGTAATTGTGATTGATGTCTCTAATGAGATAGCCTAGCCGATCGGGTCATGATCGGACTCCGTACTAAGAATACGGTGGTACTGGTATTGTGGACAATGGTATATCAATACTAAAAATCTCCCAATGTGAGATATGAAAATTAATTTGAACACTGTATTGATCCTAAATTGAGGTTTGATGCTGATTAAGGCTTTCATTGATATTATGATAATTTTGTTCATATTATTTGTCATTCTATTGAGAGGGTGTTTAGTTATACATACTAGTGCTATTCGACGGTACTAACGTCCCTTTTGCCGGGGGCGCTGCATCTTTCAATGGATGCAGGTGGTTCCACAGTAGGAGATATTGATCAGTGATAGCAATGCACCTTCTTCCCAGCTGACTTGGTGAGCCCCACTTCATTCCGGGGTCATGAATCTTTTGTACTTTATGTATTCTATTTGAGGCATAGCCGGGGCCTTGTTGCCGGCATTATCATTGTACTTTTCTTTATCTATAGAGGCTCCGTAGACATAGTGTGGGTTATGTATTGGTGCTGGGAAAGTCAAAATATATTATGTTGTGGTTGTATTACTTGTCCATTTGAGACTTTAAAAATGATGAAATTATTGGGAATAAATTGGTATTGTAGACGTGAACACCTTTTGTCTAATTAATTAAAATATGTATTATCTCCATTCAAGGATGAGTTTGGATAGAAGGAAATCTAACAGGCTTACTCGGTCGGGTTCACTCGGTTGAGTGCCGATCGTGCTCCTCGATTTTGGGGTGTGACAAACTTGGTATCAAAGCCTAATGTTTTAAAGTGTCCGAGGATGTCTCGGAGCCGTGTCTAGTAGAGTCCTTATTATCAATATATTATCGACCACATCTATAATTAGGATGCTACATGGGCATTTAGGAATAATACCCTTCTTTCATGTTCTTGGTCGTGCGATAAAGCTGGTTGTAAGATTGTTCCTCCTTTAACTCCTGAGTTGCTCTAATTTCCAGTACATGGCACCTAAGAAGAAGGCAAGAACTGGCCAAAGAGCCAATGTCACCCCAGGGGTGACAGTTGATCGTATAATTGATAATACGGGTGAGCACCCGAGGAGTGAGAATATTCCTCCAGTTACTATACTGCCTGACTCTACTACAACTGATCAGACTGCACCTATCCCTACACCTACTGAAGGTGCAACAGTTCCTCTAACTTATATACCAGTTCTAAATTCAGTTCCATCTTCTGATTTTGGTGATTCTGATGTTGATCTTAGAGGAGCCATACAAATGTTGGCTCAAATAGTGGTTTCCCAGACCCAGAGGTCAAATGTTGCACCCACTTCTTCCAGTCAGCCAGGGGATTCAACTGGTTCCAGGGTGAACATGTTTCTCTAATTGGATCCTCTAGTGTTCACGAGTACTAACCCATAAGAAGATCCCCATGATTTTATTGATGAGATGCATAAAAATCTCAGAGTTATGCGTGCTACTGAAACATAGGCAGTGGAATTGGCCTCCAACCGCTTGAAAGAGGTGGCATATTCTTGGTTTGAACTATGGGAGGAGTCCCATGAAGAAGGAAGCCCTCCGGTGAGGTGGGGTGAGTTTGCCGATGCCTTCATTGATCATTTCTTGCTTGCCGAGACTAAGGTAGCCCATGCTGCTGAGTTTGAGAACTTGAGGCAAGGTAGCCTGAGTGTGTGGGATTACCATATGAGATTCGCGTACCTGTCTAAGTATGCTATTTACATGCTTCCCACTATGGAGGCTAGAGTGCGCCGATTTATACAGGGCCTTAGTCCCTTGCTAATTAATGAGGCTGCTATGACTGCCTTGAATTCTGATATGAACTATGGAAAGATGGTGGCATTTGCTCCAGCCACAAAGACCTGCAAATTAAGGAGCAGAATGGAGCGAGAGAGTAGTAATAAGGCCTGGTCTACGGGCAACTTTGGTGGTTCTTCGGGTGGTGGCAAGTCAACATTCAGAAGAGGGTCGTCAGGGCCATTACAGTCCTTTGCTCGGTCTTCGGTTAGTGCACCGCCATTAGGTCCTAGTCAGCAGCAGTAGTGGAGCCGTTTCAGGCCCAGTCAGGGAAACAGGGGCTCTTATCAGCAGGGTCATCATGGTGGTAGATTCCAGTAGCATAGGAGGCCCACATGTCCTCCTTGTGGAAAGATGCACCTAGGAATATGCTACATAGACTTACCCATATTCTATAGATACGGATTGAGGGGTCACATTCAGAGGGATTGTCGTTCGTCCCGCCAGGGTGCGGGTAGGGGCATGGCACAACCAGCCAATTCTGCAGCTACTACATCCGCAACACCTCCTCCAGCTCGAGGCACTCCAACACCTGCAAGGCATGGTACAGCTAGGGGTGGAGCATAAAGTTAGGGAGGATCAGGTCGTTTCTATGCTATGAGGGGTCGCCAGAATTCAGAGACTTCTCCAGATGTTGTCACAGGTATATTGACTGTCCAATCTCATGATGTATATGCTCTTATTGATCCCGGTTCCACTTTGTCATATGTCACACCTTATGTTTCTATGGAATTTAGGATAGAACCAGAATAACTTTATGAGTCGTTCTCTATATCTACTGCAGTTGGTGAGTCTATTTTAGCCGCACTGGTTTATAGGGATTGTGTTGTCACATTACGTGGTCGGAACACCGTGGCCGATCTTATTGAATTGAGAATGGTCGATTTTGATGTGATAATGGGGATGGATTTGCTTTATTCATGTTTTTCCAAGCTTGATTGCTAAACCAGAACTGTTAGGTTTGAATTTCTAAATGAGCCAGTTATTGAGTGGAAGGGTGATGATGTAGTGCCGAAGGGTAGGTTTATTTCTTACCTTAAGGCCACAAAGATGATCAACAAGGGATGTATTTACCATTTGGTCCGGGTTACAGACACCGATGCTGAGGCACCTACACTTGAGTCCGTGCCTGTTCTGAATGAATTTCTGGGAGTCTTTCCGGTTGAACTCCCTGGGATCCTACCAGACTGGGAGATTGATTTTGGGATTGATGTGATGCCAGACAAACATCCTATATCTATTCCACCCTGCAGAATGGCACCGGTAGAATTGAAGGAGCTAAAGGAACAATTAAGAGATTTGTTAGAAAAGGGTTTCATTCAGCCGAGTGTGTCACCTTGAGGTGCACCGGTCATTTTTGTAAGAAAGAAAGATGGGTCACTGAGAATGTGTATTGACTATCGGCAGATTAATAAGGTAACAGTCAAAAATAAGTACCCACTGCCAAGGATAGATGACTTATTTGATCAATTGCAAGGTGCTAGGTACTTTTCCAAAATTGATTTAAGATCCGGGTATCACCAATTGAAGATCAGGGAGCGGGATATTCCGAAAATAGCTTTTAGGAGCCGGTATGGGCATTTTGAATTTCTGGTGATGTCGTTTGGGCTAACAAATACCCCAGCAGCCTTCATGGATCTTATGAATAGCGTTGTTAAGCCATTCCTCGACTTCTTTGTGATAGTGTTCATTGACGATATTCTTGTATATTCACGAAGTCAGGAGGACCATGCTCACCATCTCAGGGTAGTTCTTCAAACCCTGCATCAGCATAAACTATATGCAAAGTTTTCAAAATGTGAATTTCAGCTCGAGTCGGTCATATTCTTGGGTCATGTTGTCTCTATTGAAGGAATTAAGGTTGATCCTCAGAAAATTGCAGCAGTGAGGAATTGGCCGAGGCCTACAACTCCAACAGAGATTCGCAGTTTTTTAGGCTTAGCTGGATATTACAGAAAGTTTGTGGAGGGTTTTGCTACTCTTGCCTCCCCATTGACTAAATTGACACAGAAGGCAATTAAGTTCCAATGGTCAGATGCTTGTGAAAAGAGTTTCCAGGAATTGAAAGCAAGATTGACTACGGTACCGGTGTTGACTCTACCAAAGGGTTTAGATGAATTTGTGGTATATTGTGATGCTTCAAGAATCGGGCTTGGCTGTATATTAATGCAACATGGGAAGGTGATAGCTTATGCTTCTAGGCAACTCAAGAATCATGGAAAGAACTATCCGACACATGATGTAGAACTTGCAGCAGTGGTATTTGCATCGAAACTTTGGCGTCATTATTTATATGGGGTCCATGTGGATATATTTACGGACCATAAGAGCCTTCAATATATTTTCAAATAGAAGGAATTGAATGTGAGGCAGAGAGGATGGCTTGAATTACTCAAGGATTATGACATTGATATTTTATACCATTTGAGGAAAGCTAATGTTGTGGCAGATGCTCTTAGCCGAAAATCTATAGGTAGTTTAGCACACTTGGAGGCATACCAAAAGGCCATTGGCCAAGGAAGTTCATCAATTGGCTAGTGTGGGAGTTCGTCTTACAGACTCTAGTGAAGGAGGGGTAATTGTGCAGAATAGGGCTGAATCATCGCTTGTTGTGGAAGTCAAAGAGAAGCAATACAACGATCNCGGACTCTAGTGAAGGAGGGGTAATTGTGCAAAATAGGGCTGAATCATCGCTTGTTGTGGAAGTCAAAGAGAAGCAATACAACGATCCATTGTTTGTGCAATTGAAAGAGGGGATTCATAAACATAAGACCATGGCCTTTTCTCTTGGCATGGATGATGGTACACTAAGGTACCAAGGGCGACTATGTGTTCCAAATGTGGATGGTCTCCGTGAAAGAATTTTGACTGAAGCTCACACTTCTAGGTATTCTGTGCACCCAGGTTCTACAAATATATATCATGATCTTAAGGAAGTCTATTGGTAGAATGATATGAAGAGGAATGTGGAGGACTTTGTGGCAAGATGTCCGAATTGTCAGCAAGTGAAGGCCGAACACCAAAGGCCTGGTGGGTTGGCACAAAACATAGAAATTCCAATATGGAAGAGGGAAATGATTAATATGGACTTTGTGGTGGGATTACCGCGCACTCCATGCAAGTTTGACTCGATTTGGGTGATTGTGGATTGACTCACGAAGTCAGCACACTTTGTGACTGTTAAGTCTACCGACATAGTGGAACAATATGCTCAGTTGTATATCGAAGAAATAGTCAGGTTGCATGGCACTCCAGTTTCCATCATTTCTGATCGGGGAGCACAATTTACTGCTAATTGTTGGAAGACATTTCAGCAAGGTTTGGGTACTCAGGTGAATCTTAGTATAACCTTTCACCTGCAGACTGACGGGCAGGCAGAGCGGACTATTCAGACGCTTGAGGATATGTTGCATGCTTGTGTTATAGACTTCAAAGGTAGCTGGGATGATCATTTACCACTCATAGAATTTTTATACAACAATAGCTATCATGCTAGCATTCAAATGGAACCATTCGAGGCTTTATATAGTAGGAGATGTAGATCTCCCATTAGGTGATTCGAAATTGGGGAAGTAGAGTTGATGGGGCTAGACCTCGTGCATCAGGCTATGGAAAAAGTTAAAATCATTAAGGAGCGATTGAAGACTGCTTAGAGTCGTCAAAAATCCTATTCGGATGTTCGTCGTAGGGATTTGGAGTTCAAAGAAGATGATTTGGTATTCTTGAAAGTTTCCCCATGAAGGGTGTAATGCGATTTGGTAAGAAAGGTAAATTGAGTCTGAGGTATGTCGTACCGTACAAAATCATTCAAAGGATCGGTGAGGTAGCATACAAGCTTGAGCTACCACCTGAGATGTCATTAGTACACACGGTGTTTCATGTGTCTATGTTGAAGAAAGTAGTTGGAGACCAGACACTCATTGCTCCGGTTGAGACTATTGAGGTAAATGAGAAATTGGCTTACAAAAAGATTCCGGTTTCTATTATTGATCGCCAAGTCCGGAAATTGAGAAATAAAGAAATTACCTCCGTGAAAGTGTTGTCGTGAAACCAACAGGTTGAAGAGGCTACTTGGGAGGCCGAGAAAGAAATGAAGAAAAAGTATCCTTATTTGTTTGAATGACCATGTATTTATAAAGTTATGATCTAGGAAAATTATAAGACTTACTTTCTATGAACTTTTGTATCATTTGAACCATTGGCGTTAAGGGTGTTCCTTTCTAGAAATATATTACTTATGAGGCCACAGTTGGTGTTGTTTTGTATTATGTTACGTCGTTGGAATATGTATATGTTGTTAGGATGTGTTTCTGGGGCTCTCTGACAGGTGGATAGGCCTAATTACAAAGGAAACTCTAGCGAAAGTTTTGGAAATTTAGGGAGTTAGTCAAATTTGGGGCTGCTAGTTTGTGGTATAAAACAAACTAAGTTGCATAAGATGCTAATGACGGATGTTTTTACCCTCATTCGAGGACGAATGATCCTAAGCGGGGGAGAATGTAACACCTCGAAAAATTTTGAAGTACTTAAGTGTAAAGTCCGGTAAAGTTTGCAAAAAAAATAATGTTTCATGGTGCCGGACTAGGCTTATGTAACACCTCGGCTTGGACTTTTTGGGTTGAACAATACACCGGAAAGTAAAGCAAAATTTTTGGCAGAAAAGTCCGTTTATGCGTTCCATTATGCGACCACATAATCACTCTGCGGGCCGCATAATGGCCGCAGAAGTGAGCAAGAGAGGGCCATTCTGGATTTTTGATCATTTTTGTCAGCAATTATGTCACCGATATGCGATCCGCATATCCATTATGCGATCGCATATGTGACCACAGAACCGTTCCGGAGCTCTATTTTAGGGTTTTTAAAAACCTGACCCTATTTCGTTAAATACACTCTTTGGGCCACTTTTGAGATGAGTGAGAGAGAGAGTACTCCAAAGTGAGAAGGTATTCTTCAATAATTGTTCTTCAATTCTTGCCCATGTTTTGGAAGATTAAGAAGGGAAACTCATTAGGTCTTCATCCAAGAGGTAAGGTTCTACACCCTAACCCTCACTTTTGAATTTTATGTAGAAATGTACAATTAGCAAGAAAATTTATGGGCATAAGGGTTGTTTATTTACATGCATGTGTTATAAAAGGGTGTAGGAAGATTGTTGAGCTAAAAATGGTAAAGCTTGGGTTGTGGGATGATGGAATTCTCCGTAAAAGGACCTTGGAACCTTAATGCACACTAAGTGTTTGATAAAATGCTTAAATGAGCTAGAACCATGATCATCTTCCTAATTTTGATTCAATTTGTTATATTTCTACAATAGATTGAAGTTGCTAAGAATTCCGAAACATTTAGAGTGTAAGGAAGCTCAAGTGAGATATGTTGGCTAAACTTTTCTCTTAGAATTGAATCCCACGATATTCATGTAAAGTATGTAAGTCCCGAGTGATTCATTATGAAATTGGCTATTCCGAGTAAGATTGGGTTGAAAGATATATTTTCAACAAGCATCCCAAATGCTCTATTCATGTTATATTGCCAATTGAGGATGTGTTAAAATATCGGTTGTGCATTAATAATGTTTCGACTTTAAGTCAAGTTCAAATGAAGGCTATTATGCGAAACTTTGTGAAATATCTCTATATGCATTAGACTCTAAATTGCTCACATGTGTACTACTCACTTTGATTTGAATTGTATTTGTTGTTGATGGTGAGGATGATATTTGAAATTGATAAGGTGAACATGAAATACTGAATATGGCCAACGTGCCAAGAATGATCTTATAATTATGGCCACTAGTGCCAATGAAATGAAAAGATGTGAAAGTATTATGAAATGCGATGATTGATATAAAAAGGTTGATGTATCAAATAAGACAGCCTAGCCGATCGAGTCGTGATCGGACACCATGCCACACACATGGTAGTGATTGTGCTGGAAAGCGTAATTGAAATTGCGATTGTGGTCGATGTCCCTAATGGATAGCCTAGCCGACCGGGTCGTGATCGAACTCCGTGTTAAAGACGGTGGTATTGATATTGAGAGTAATTGTGGTTGATGTCTCTAATGAGATAGCCTAGCTGATCGGGTCGTGATCAGACTTCGTACTGAGAATACGGTGGTACTGGTATTGTGGACAATGGTATATCGATACTAAAAATCTTCCAATGTGAGATATAGAAATTAATTTGAACACTATCTTGATCCTAAATTGAGGTTTGATGTTGATTAAGGCTTTCATTGATATTAAGATAATCTTATTCGTATTATTTTTCATTCTATTGAGAGGGTATTTAGTTATACATACTAGTGCTATTCGACGGTACTAACGTCCTTTTTGCCGAGGGCGCTGCATCTTTCAATGGATGCAGGTGGTTCCAGAGCAGGAGATATTGATCAGTGATAGTAGTGCACCTTCTTCCCAGCTGACTTGGTGAGCCCACATCATTCCGGGGTCATGAATCTTTTGTACTTTGTGTATTTTGTTTGAGGTATAGCCAGGGCCTTGTTGCCGGCATTATCATTATACTCTTCTTTATCTATAGAGGCTCCATAGAGATAGTGTGAGTTGTGTATTAGTGCTGGAAAAGTCAAAATATATTTTGTTGTAGTTGTATTACTTGTCCATTTGAGAATTTAAAAATGATGAAACTATTAGAAATGAATTAGTATTGTAGACGTGAACACCTTTTATCTAATTAATTAAAATATGTATTATCTCACTTCGTGGATGAGTTTGGGTAGAAGAAATTCTAACAGGCTTGCTCGGTCGGGTTCACTCGGTTGAACGCCGGTCGCGCTCCTCGGTTTTGGGGTGTGACATTAACAATTTATAAAAATTACCAACTCTGCTCTAAAAGTCAACAAAAAGTCAACGGTGGGACCCACATCTTAGAATCCGACAAAAGTTATAAAATATGAACCCCCATTCAACCACGAGTTCAACCATACTAAAATTATTCAAATTTGACCCCAACTCGGCCTTCAAATCCTCAATTAAAATCTATGAAATTGTCTACCATTTTCAACCCAAAATACTAATGTAATGATGGAAACAACAATATATTCATGTAATTTAATGAAAACTGAGTTAGAATCACTTATCCCAATCCATATGGTGAAACTCGCCTCAACATCGCTTCAATCCAAGCTCCGTAGCTTTAAATATGTTAAAATGGCCAAAACCTCAAATATAGCTTTTGTCCAGGCATTTACTTTTTGCGATCGTAGAAAATGCTTCGCGATTGCGAAGCACAAAAGTTTCCAGCCCGAAATTTCCCTTCGCGATCGTGGAAAACAAATCGTGATCGCGAAGAACAAACTCCCCAACTCTTCTAGACAGCCTTTAGTATAATAGTTATAACTCATTGTACAAAACTCCAAATGATAAATAGTCTAACTTTCTGAAAACTAGACATGAAGGGCTACAACTTTCATATTTGGATCATCTTCAAATTTCTTATAGATTGCAAGATATAAGCTTCCAAAATTGGGTTAGTGCAGCAGAGATTTTGTTCTACGCTATCGCGAAAACGCTTCCGCGATCGCGCTTCACAAGGCCCTAAACTGCCGTTTTCTCTTCATGAACGCGACCAAATGTTTGCGATCGCGATGCACACCTCTGTAGCCAAAAATCAGCAATTAAACATGGCGTAGAAGCAGTCCGAAATCACTCCGAGACTCACCAGAGCCCCTCGGGACCCCGTCCGAATATACCAACAGTCCCAAAATATATTACGGACCTACTCGAGGCTTCAAATAACATTTAACAATATCGAAACGACGAATCACACCTCAATTCAAACTTAATGAACTTTAAATCTTTCAACTTCCAAATCTCGTGCTGAAACATATCAAATCAATCCAGAATGAACTCAAATTTTACGTACAAGTCATAAATGACCTAACGAAGCTACTAAAATTTTTGGAATCACAATTCGGGCACGATATCCTAAAAGTTAACTTCCTGTCAAACTTCCAAACTTTAAATTTTTTACTTTCGTCATTTCAAGCCAAATTCAACTACGGACTTTAAAATAAATATCCAAATACACTCCTAAGTCCGAAATCACCATACGAAGCTATTGGAACCATCAAAACTCTATTCCGGAGTCGTTTGCATAAAAGTCAAATTCTGGTCAATCCTTTTCATTTAAGCTTCCAACATGAATTGCATTCATCCGAACTAATCTCGAACTCCTGAAAATCAAATCCAACAATACACACTGGTCATAATACATCATATGAAGTTATTCAAGACTTCAAATAGTTGAAAGGAGCGTAAATACTCAAAACGACTGGTCGGGTCGTTTCAACTAGTTTCTCGGCATGTGCATTGCACGTGTATGCCGAGTTTTTATTTTATTTTATATATATATATATTAGAGCATAGCAAGGAAATTTAGTTCAAATCATATTGTGGGTCGTATACTGGTTTATTTATCGAAGTCAAGATGATTGGATATTTGAACTTACAAAGATGAACAATCAAGATTTAATTAGATACATGTGAGTTTTTATACTTGTTTTAGTTTATTAGGCACAAATCATATTGTACCTAATCATATATTTATGTTTTAAAATCTGCTTAATATGCATAAATAATTTATCTAGAATCCAGTAAGTTGCCTTTTCTAAAATTTAGAATACGTAAACTCAAAAGGTAAAATCAATTTCTCTGTTAAATTTAACTCTTTAATCTTTTCAACCTCTTTAGATGTCAAAAAAATACTTTACATATTTTGCTAAAACACATCAATACAGGAGAAAAATGGATCTTAGATTATAATGTAAATATTCTCATGACTTGAATATAAATATAAAACTACAAGTCTTGAGAAATTAACAAAATTCATATTATATTTCTGTTGTCAAGCATGATGCATAAACGTCAATACATTATGCTTCTCTCTCGAGAAATCAAAATTTATGATAAAAGGTCACCACTCTTTATATATATAATATTTACATGTGATTTATTTTTATTTTTATGAGTATTTTCAAATATTTATGTAAACTTAATTCGTATCTTGCAATCTTACAAATATAATCTTTCACATAGTTCTATGCATGTTGATAAGTTGCATACCAAAACCAATTTCATTTGTCAAAAGGAATAATTAATCATATTACCTTACTTCTTCCTAATCATAACATATACATGAGACACAATATTTATTATGAGACCATGATCATCGACCCTAACATTTATAAAAATATATTTCATAACCCAAATGATAGAAAATAACATATAAATTATAAGTCAAAGTGAAAGATATAGAACCCGTTTTATCATCATTAACCGTTTCAATCTCTTCAAATAATGGTCTGACAGAGAAGAATTTTTGCCAAGGTCATGTAACTCTTTTCATGTAGTAATATTACTTTAATGTAATTTTACCATAACACTAATTTCCCTTAGAGCTGTGTCTTTTGACTTCCTTTCTAATCTTCTTATTGCCAAGGTTGTTTGGTCGGTTAATAAGCATTGTGTGAGATAATATCCTTCAACGGACAACTTCCCAACAATCTCGCCTTTCAGGTAGAAGACAATTATCTAACTTGTGATGACCGATAAGTTATCTAGAGCTTTAACCGTTATTTTTGTGTTTTGAAACCTCAAATAACTCTTTTTAGTTTTTTTCGTTTTGCATGCGCAGTCCGTGTCTTTTTCTGGAAGGCTTTTATGTGAAAAATTTATTAAAATGTGAAATTGTGCTTTAAAACTCACTTTGGTTGACTTGTCAATATTTTGAGCAAACGGACCCGGATCCGTATTTTGATAGTCCCGGTGGGTCCATATCGTGATATGGGATTTAGACGTACTCCCAGAATCGAATTCGGAAGTCTCTAACTCGAATTATCGCAATTTATTGAAAACTAGAAGTTTAAAGGTTTAAAGAAAGAAATTTGACCGAAGATTGACTTTATTGATACCGGGTCCGGATTTCAGTTCGGAAATTTGGTATAGGTCCATTACTGTAATTATGACTTGTCTGCAAAATTTGGTGTGAAACGGAAGTGATTTGTCGTGATTCGCACGTCCGATTGTTAAAATAAAAATTCTTAAGTTTCATTAAAAATTTCATTCGTTTTGGCGTCCGATTCGTAGTTCTAGGTGTTATTTTGGTATTTTTGATCACGCGAGTCGTATAATATTTTTGGAGTGGTGTGCATGTTTGATTTAGAGCCACGATGGCTCGAGTGAGTTTCAGATAGACTACAGACTATTTGAACTTAGAAATAAAAATCTGGTTTTTGACTGTTGCTGGTGTCTGAGGTTTTGTACTTCGCGACCGCGAAGGAAACTAGGATATGGGAGGATGTTATTCTACGTGAATGCATAGAACCGGTCACGAGCGCGAAGCAGTGGAGGCCATCGCGAACGTGATGGGTTAGGGGAAATTCTGATGGAGGCAGGGATAACCCTACGCGAACGCGAAGGCCATGTGGGTGAGGCCATCGCAAACCCGAAGGGTATCCCACGAACGCGAAGGCCATTTAGGCCTCAAAGCTTCACGATCGCGTCAGGTGTCTTGCGAACGTGCTAAACACCTGACGCACAGTCTTTTAAACAGTCCAAAATCAGGATTTATCCCATTTTTCATAATCTTTCCATTAGAGTTCGGCATAGAGGCGATTTGGAGGAGAAATTTCAACACCAATTCATAGGTTAGTATATTTTAATTCATTTTCTTCCATTTCTAACATCACCCATTAATTTCTAGCCTTAATCTTTGTTCTTCTATGATAGAAAACTAGGGATTTAGGTAGAATTGGATTTAGTTTTACAAATTCGGGATCTAGACCTCAATTTGGGGTTGGATTTCAAAACTTATTATATAATCGGGGTCGGAGGGAATGGGTAAATGGATTTTGGTCCGAATCTCGGGTTTTGACCAGCGCGCCCGGGGTTGACTTTTTGGAAAAAGTATAAAAATCCTATCTTTATGTATTGTAATTAATTTGCTTAGCATTATTTGACGTTATCGAGTCGATTGTGGTTAGATACTAGTGGTTTCGAGGCGGATTCTAGAGGAAAGGCCCCGGTAGAGCTCTGAGTTGACTGCGGAGTGAGGTAAGTGTCGTGGTTAACCTTGTATTGAGGGATTAGGACTTGTTTGCCTGTTTGCTACGTGTTTAAATGTGGGGATACAACGTATACGTGAGGTGACGAGTACTCATGCGTTGTTGTTGTTGAGTTAAAGCATGCTGGTGGGACTTGTTGTTTGTAGTTTATTGCCTTCTTTACTCATGATATCTATGCTTAGATTAGTTTATTTCTTATTTGAACGTTCTTCTCGCATTTATGAATTAAATTGTGATGGTTGAGTATTTCTTTGAAATTGAAGATTTGGTATCTCGGAACCATTATTGACGTATGGTTTATTCTTGTTTATTTTTATATTCATTAATATATGATAAGGCAAAGTGTTGAAGCACGAAGGATGATGCCTTGCCGTTATTTGTTTTAATTAATGATTAATACATGGTGAGAAAGAGAGTTAAAGCATGAGGGGTGATGCCGTGCCGTATTTATTATTTCATGGAGAGATTGAGAGTAAAAGTACGAAGGGTGATGTCATGCCATTATTATTATTTCATGGTGAGGTTGAGAGTAAAAGCACGATGGGTGATACCATGCCATCTTTATTCATTATGTTTATCCATTTTCATTGGTTGAGGATTTATTTGTCTGTCTTATGTTGTCATTCATGTTATAACTATCGTATCGTGTTCCCCATTTGTATGTCCCCTCCCAATTTTACATATTAATTCTCTAATTGTTATTATGTTGCACATATATCTTCATTCGTACAAGTTTAATTACGTGAGTGTCCTGTCATAACCTCGCCACTACCTCGTTGAGGTTAGACTCGACACTTACGGAGTAAATTGGGTCGGTTATATTCATACTACACTTTACACTTTTTGTGAAGATTTTGATACTGGTCCCAGCTATACGTCAGGTGCATCAGCTCAGATTGGCATACTTGGAGACTCGAGGTAGATCTGCTGGTGTCCTGAGACCTTGAAGTCCCCTTCCTCTTTCCTCTTTTACTGTTCATTTCATTCGAGAAAATTGTACTTATTTCAGACTTTATGTGTAGAACTTCTAGAAACTCGTATACTTGTGACTCCAGATCCCGGTTGTACTTAGATATTATTAGTTATTATGCCACTTTGTACTTTATTTTGGTTTCATTTCAGTTAATTAGCTCTAATTATTTGAATTGTTTAAAAACTGGCTAAGAATTTCTCTAACATTAGCTTGCTTAGCAAGTGAAATGTTAGGCGCCATCACGGTCCCGAAGGTGGGGATTCCGGATCGTGACATAACTGTTGCCAAAAGCCTTTTTTTTCTAATAAGTTTCTTATTTGTGAAAGAAAAATTTTAACCACAATAAAATATTTTAGTGTTGAGAATTTTTTTTAAAATACCGTTGCAATAGTTCGGCGACTATAATGGAAGATATTCTTTCACTCTCTATATTGTCTTTTGACAATTTTCAGGACAATGTAACTGTCACTACTCTCTTTTGGCTTGACTTTGGACTGCATCTCTCTGCTTGTAGCATTTTTGCACAATTTGGTCGGTTCCAATTGATATAGATGAATCTTCATCCTATAACTAAACAACCAAAAGTCATATTTAACTTGAATGGATGTGACTATTTAGAAGGGCATTTTAGTAATTTAATTTTTAGTTTTTGAGGTTCTCACTTTTATAATAATATAGATTAATCCTCAATCAGGAATTTATTTTTTAGAGTTGAGCTAGGTTAATATAAAATTTTCTCATCAGTAATTTTGACATTTAACTCCTGATGACGGAAAAAGAAACAAAAAAATATGGATCGACAATGCAAAGGTAGGGCAGTTGTAATAGAAACTGGATTAGGTATACGAATATTAGGGTTTGCTCTGGAGATAGGCAAAGTGTGTAGAAAGCTCGAGCAGGCCTTCAATGGCTTCTCCGGCCACTGACCAACCACCTACCGGGGCTGATTACTCCTCCACGCCACCCCCACATCCCATAATACCTAACACAAACCCTAACCCCACCCAAAACTACACAAAACGTCTCCAACCTATAGCATTAAGTGTGCCCATGCAGCCACTATCCCACATAACCCTAAAACCTATTGAATATCTTCATGATGAACCAATAGTGTATTGAAAGAAGCATGAGGTACGCCAATCCATTGCACAACAATAACTACACTTAGCAGTATTGGGTAAATTTTCATATGGTAAGCCTGCTATTCATGATTTACATAAGAATATCCCTATACAATGTGAGTTAAAGGGTCCTTGCTCAATTGGTTTAATAGAAGATAGTCATGTTCTTATTAAGCTCTCATTGATGGTGGATTATATCCATTTATTATCAAAGCTCGCTTATTACTTGAAAATACAAGGGGAGATGTGGCAGATGAGATGTACAAAGTGGAACCCTTGGTGAAAACCGAGGAAGAAACTCCAATTGTTATTGCTTGGATCTCTTTCCAAGACTTGCCGCCTAATTTCTTTGGAAAAGATTTTGTGTTTTCATTGGCAAGTGTTGTAGGAAATCCATTACATGTTGACTTAGCCACACAAAATGGAACATAACCTAGTTGTGTCAAGGTAAAAGTGAAGGTGAATTTGTTATCAAACTTCCCTCAACGAATCAAGATTGTGGAGTAGGAGGATGAAACGGGACCTGAAGTATCTAAGTAGATGAAAATTAGATATGATTATATGCCTAAATACTGCAAGAAGTTCAAGAACCAAGGCCACAAGGAAAGTGAGTGTTGGGTAGCTAATTCAGAACTCAGGCAGGTGGAAGAGACATTGATGAATGAAAACAATGGAAAGGAATTGATTGGAACTGTTGTAGCTAGTACTAAGATATTGACTAGTGGGAAGGTAGTAGGGAAACCTATAAATCCTACTCCAAGGCAAGAATGGATGCAAAGAAGAAAAAATAAATATCAAAGAGACAAAAAAATTCATGTCATAGAAGAGGCAGCTGGGAAACAGGTGGTTAATATCGAAGGCAAAGGTAAGGATCAAGTAGTTGCAACAATGAACTCATTCGATGTACTAGCTGGTGAGGAGGAAAATAACAATGCTATGGTGGTTTTTGAACCAAAGGATCAAACTCTAGGGCAAAAGGAGGCTACAACAACTGGGAAAGAAACTACAAAGTCTACATATCCATGTGGTCCTGGGAATCAAATTGCGGCATAAGAGGCAAGACCTAATCCTATTGTTACTGGAATTGGGGAGAATAATAATAAAGAGAGAACCGTTGACTGGATTGCCAGAAGATTTAGAACGAGTAATGAAATAACTAATGCAACAAGCAATAGAGGCATATCATGGGGTGAGGAAGTTGAAGAGATGGAGGCAAGTAATGTTGCAACTAAGAAGGCTAACAACATTGATCAAACAAAGTAGGCTGGCACCAGAGATGCACATGCTACAGTAATCCCTAAGATTCAGGAAATTAGGGATAAATCTATTGATCAAGGAACAAAGCAGAATCAACTATAGTAGGTACAAGAATATTAGTAAAAGAAACAATTAATGAGGGTGCAGATGAAGAAGCTATGGGGAAGGAGATAGGCAATTGAATAGTAAACCTTAGCATCACTGCCAAGGATTCCACTTCAGCTACAGCTCATGTGATGGATGGTAAGAGTGTGGAACAGGTTAGCAAGGATCCTATAATGATCTTGGCTGATACAGTGAGGTCAACCACCAAAATAGTTGGTAGCAACCCTATAAAATCCAATGGAATAGTAATTCCAGTGACTACTGCTACAGTAAACCCTAATCTGGGCTCAGTCTATGCATTACAATTTAAAATGATGCAGGAGGCTTTGGGAGTAATGGAGAATCATAACCAGGGGTTGAAGGAAACGACAAGGGTGTCACAGGAGCAGGTCATTGTTCCTAAGGTCTCAGATGCAATTGAGGCAATATCAGTGGCATGTGCTTTAGGAACTGGGCAGTCTATACAAATTCAAACCAATGTCCCACTGAAGTCACCTAACCAAATATTACATGACATTATCACTCACAATTTAGAACCTGTAGATTCTCAGAATGTAGTGGTAAACAAGGGGAAATTGAAGAAGAAGGAGAAGATGAATCAAATGCAAGAAATTTCAATGCAATTGCTAGAGAGGCAGACTTATCTCTAAGAGTTGCCGGAAGAAGTGGTAAGAAGGGTTGAGTGAAAGAAGTACCTCAACCTACAAGAATTATGCCCAAGAGGGAAATATCAGTTACTAAATGATGATCAAGGCCTTGAAATGGAACATAAGGTCTGTTAAAACTCAACAGGCCTTCCAAAGAGTGATTAATATGCAAAGGAAACATGGATTCTTTGCGGTTGCTTTGATGGAACCTTTTTAGAATTTAAGGCATATTCACAGATATAGAAGAAGACTTAATATGTCTGCTGCTATGTCTAACAGTAACGGGATGATCTGTCTATTCTTTGATGCTACTGTAGTGTGGGAATTAGTGATGGAAACTGAACAGGAGGTGACTATCAAATTGTATCATCAGGAGATTGGCCAAAACATCATGTGTACATTTGTATATGCTAAATGTTCTTCAATTGAGAGGCTGGAATTGTGGGATAATCTATATTACCTTGCAAGTGATATGGAGTTACTGTGGGTTGTTGGTGGTGATTTCAATGTTGTGCTACATGAAGATGAGAAAATTGGGGGACTGCTAGTTCAACCTCAAGACTATGAAAACTTTGAACTTTGTGTGAATTCATGTGGGCTGTTTGATTTAGGCTACAAAGGAAGTCCATTCACCCGGTGGAATGGTTGATCAAATGCAGAGTGTATCTCTGAGAGATTGGATAGAGTTTTAGTGAACCTACCATTTCAGACTCTATTTCCTACCATTGATGTTGAACATCTCATTAGGACTGGCTCAGAACATGATCCTCTATTCATGAGTTGTGGTGAACAAGCTACTAACTTCATCAAGCCTTTTAGGTTCCTAAATGTTTGGACCAATGATGAAACATTTAAGGAGGTGGTCAGGTAGAACTGGATTGCTGATTTTACTGGTGATTCATATATGATGTTCAAGAAAAAACTATAAAGGGCGAAGATTGATCTATCTAAATGGAGCAAGGAGACATATGGAGACATATTCAAATAACTTGCTATTAGGGAAGACACTGTGAAGGTGAATGAGCTGCTTTTTGAAGAAGAACCTACAATTGAGAATAGAATAGTGCTACAAAAAGCACAACAAGAACTGAAGAGATACCTAAGCATTGAGGAGCAATACTGGAAATAGAAGGATGGGATGACATGGTTTACTGAAGGGGATAGGAATACAAGATTTTGTCACAATCATGTTAATGGCAAGATACAGAAGTTTCAACTGAAAAGGATACAAAAAGAGAATGGAGATTGGGTGGAAAGTCAAGATGATATAGCTAATGCAGTTGTGGAATTCTACTAGAGGCAATTCACTAAAGAAGATGATCCTACTGAGTTCAATCTACTAGACAATGTGCTTGCTATGATGACTACGAAGCAGAATCTGGAATTATGTTGATACCCTACACTAGAAGAAGTCAAGTCTGCTGTGTTTGAACTTAGTGGGAAAAATGTTGGTGGTCCAGATGGATTCACTATTATTTTCTATCAAGCATGTTGGGAGATCATTGGCATGGATATTCACAACATGATATTGTATTTCTTTGGGGGAGCACCATTGCCTAAATCTATTACACATACCAATCTTGTTTTACATCCAAAATAGCCAATGGTTCAGACTTTCTCTGATTTGAGGCCCATAAGTTTGAGCAGTTTCATCAACAAGGTGATGTCTAGAGTCCTGCATGATAGACTGGAGAAGTTCTTGCCTTCTTTGATATCCTCCAATCAGTCTGGTTTTGTGAAGGGAAGAAGTATATTAGAGAACATACTCCTCACTCAGGAGATTATTACTGACATCAGGTTAAGAGGAAAGCCTGCCAATATAGTGATTAAATTGGACATGGTAAAAGCATATGATAGGGTGTCTTGGAAGTACTTACTTCATGTGTTAAGAAAGATGTGGTTTGCTGAAGATTCTATCATTATGATATGGAACTTACTGTCCAATAATTGGTATTCAATCTTGGTGAATGGCCAATCGTCAGGCTTCTTTCAGCCTATAAGAGGGGTGAAGAAAGGAGATCCATTATCTCCTGCTTTATTTATACTGCCAACAGAAGTATTGTCTTGAACATTAAACAAACTATTTGATAACAGATCTTTTAGGGGGTTTGAAATGCCAAAAAGGATTGATCCTTTGAATCATCTTGTATATGCTGATGATACAATTATCTTTGCTTCAGATCATGTAGATTCAATGAAGACGATCATGGCAGTGTTCTGTGATTATGAGAAGATCTCGGGACATCTCATTAATAAGGCTAAGAGCTCTTATTACATGCACTCTAATGTGACATCTACTTTGGTTCAAACAGTTGGTAATATCACATGCTTTTCTAAGGGTGTGTTCCCTTTCATCTACCTAGGGTGTCCAATATTTTATACTAGGAGAAGGAAAAACTACTATGATGATCTTATAAAGAAGATAAAGGCCAAGATGCACTCATGGAAAGGAAAGTTGATGTCTTATGGTGGCAAGGCTACACTGATCAGCAGTGTGATTCAAAGCATGCATGTGCACCTACGTTCAGTGTTGGATCCTCACAAGAACACTATGGAACACTTGCATACATTATTTGCAAGATTCTTTTGGAGCAATAAGGAAGAAGGGAGGAGTAGACATTGGGCCTCATGGCAGAAGCTTTGTCTCCCTAAGGAGGAAGGAGGATTAGGCTTCAGATCCTTATTTGATGTATCTAGGGCACTGTTTGCCAACCTATGGTGGAGATTTAGGACAACAAAGTCCTGGTGGTCAATTATTTTGTGGAACAAATATTGCAAGAAGGGGATACCAACAGTGGTACAGTTTAGGCATGATTTTCATGTTTAGAGGGAGATGTTAAATGCTAGGCAAGAGGTGGAACATGAGATTTGGTGGGAGATGAAGTGTGGTACTACAAACATTTGGCATGAAAATTGGACAGGATTAAGAGCTCTATATAATGTAGTGCCACCTGATTTTCACATCAATGAAGACTTATAGGAAGTGGCAGACTTGAGGCAAGGAGATGACTGCAATGTGCATATGATTGAACACTCTTGTTCTGAAGATATTGCAGAACATATTATACATCAGGTGCAGTTTAAGGACACTAGAGGATACTGGGACAAGCCTTGGTGGAAACCTACAGCCTCAGGCAAGTTCATAGTCTGTAGTGCATGGCAACTAGTGAGACATAGGGAAAATCCTAATCAAGAATTCAAAAATATGTGGATGAAAGGGCTTCCCTTAAAAATTTCCTTCTTCCTTTGGAGGTTATAGAGATTCAAATTAGCTACTGATGATATTTGGTCAAGGTGGGGATATATATATATATATATATATATATGTCTAGGTGTTGGTATTGTCAATCTCTACAAGAGGAGTCATTTGATCATTTGTTCTTAACTGGACATACTGCTACCAAAGTGTGGAGGACATTCATGAATGTTGCATGCCTTAATTTTCCGCTAATACAGGTGCACCAAGTGATTAGGACATGGTGGAATACTACATGCTATCCAAATATTAAGCCATTATTTCAAGCCTTGCCAGCTATTGTAACATGGGAGTTGTGGAAGATGAGAAACACAAATAGAAATGGTGGATCAGTATCGGTTAATAAAGTTATTCATAAGATCAACAAGACCATATACTTCTTAGAAAAAACAACATACACGTGGCTTACTGGTATCCCATATCTTTGGCCAAACATGATCAAATATTTTGAGGGATACAAGCCAGTTTTAGTGACAAGACGGGTGACCTGGCAGTTGCCTCATAGTGGATGGTATAAGGGCAATACTGATGGAGCTTCTAGGGAAAATCCAGGACCTAGTTCTATAAGATTCTGTGTGCGGGATGATGTAGGTGACCTGTTGTATGCAAGAGCAAAACTTCTGGAGGACACAACAAATATTGTTGTTGAGTCTAAGGCCATTGAAGAAGGCTTATCTTACTGTATGGCTCACGACCTACACCCTCTCATATTGGAAAATAATTCTTTAGCTTATCTTAAAAATATTGCCTGTCGTGGCAATCTTCACTAGACTTTGTATGTTGTTGAGTTGCTTGCCAGTGGTATTAGCATGGTTACATACTCAATCTGGTGGTGGATCTACAATGTACGAATCAATTACAGCAGACATGAGACCTTCTATTGCATATGTGAGTACACAAAGTCACATACTGGTACTTCTTCATCTTCACACATACAGTCATGCAAGAGGCATTCAAGATAGCTGGATAACTACGTATTGGCCAATTTATAACATGTTGGTGGTGACGTTTGGTCCTGCACTTTACTAGATTGAAGTGAGGTTAGTTCGAGCTCACGCGATCTCATTAGCAAGGCTACATATTGCATATACATGGGGAGTCTTTTGCATGGCTTCTAAGGAGTGGTGTAGTCGTTGGAGTTTCACATTTGCCTTGTCTTTTGGAACGCAAAACCTTGCGCCTGGTGAAAGATTTATAGGTGCTACTATGGGGTGTTTGCACTTGGCTTGTGAAGTTACATACACCATATTCCTGTTGAAGTATTTGTCTGATGCTTATGTAATAGCTAATCTAGTTGTATTGATCCCTTATAGGAGGTTAGATCAATTGGTAGTATTTGAACAATTTGTAAGATATGGACCCTATTTGGGATTAATTATATATATATATATATATATATATATATATATATATATATATATATAACTTATCCAAAACAAAAAAGGCAGGACAACTAAGGATTCGAGTTGTAGCATAAGGACAATGGTTATTTTATCCGACACAATGGATGATCCCAAACCTAGATACTTGTCTGGTATTTTGTATTTGGGGGCAAGATCTGTTTAAATTCATTGAAAATGAGTTTTGACAAAAGCATATGAGTTACCGGGCGTCAAGGGGTCCCTATGTTACAAAGACGTTACTGGACTTTGCTACTTAATATTCTAGATAAAACGTATCTACTTTAAAGGTTACGTTCAAAAATTCGGAAACTTTACATAGCCATACTATAATAGAAACTTATTTACCTATTTTTTCTATGTTTTATAGTTTTTAATAAGTATCTAGATTTTTCTTATAAATTGTATACATTCCCCTTAAAAGGCTCACACCCCATTATTAGTACCTTAAATTAAGGGATTCAATTATATCCTTTCATTTTTTCCCCATCCTCTTCTCTCTCCTTCCTTTTACATCTAAATCCTTTAATCTACGCCCAGAATCTCTATCTTCTCTCTTCCTATTGAATTTGATATTCAGATTTTTTGATTTGCTTGGATTGGTTATTCTCGTAAATGACTGAAAATAACCTTTGGAATTGATATCTCAATTTTGAGGGAGATCAGTTAAGTATAGAATTGGTTTTAGGTGAAATTTCAGATTGAAACTCGAAAAAGAAGAAGTTGCAGGAATTGTATGATAATTGTATGATAACTGTATCATAATTGTATCTGAATTATATGGGATGCATTAATGTCTAAAAAATAATTATATCATACTTGTATCAGAATTGTATCTAACATGTATCTGGTACATTAATACCCAAAATAATACTTGATACAATACTAATAAATTAATTGTCATGACCCAAAATCTCACCTTAGGAATCATGATGATACCTAGTCTCTAAGATTAGGTAAGCCTAACACATGAGGAGATCTAGCAGAGATAACCATATTAACTATATAAAACTTAAACTGATAAATGGTATAACACAACTAAAACTAAACAAATGTTATATAATCCTCAGAGCCGGTAGCATAGAGTCATACGCTCTATCGACATACACTAAAATTTCTAAATACAATACTATTCTAAAATGAAGATAAACAACAGTTAAGATAATATCTGAAGTTGACTCCTGGGCCTGCTAAGGTCAAGCGGGTATACCTTGAGGTCTTCAGCCGTGCTGACACAACTCTCAAGAACCAACACGATCAGAAGTACCTTGATTTGCACATTGTAGGATGAGTGCATCACAACGGTACTCAGTAAGTATCAAGACTAACCTTAGTGGAGTAGTGACGAGGTAAGTTGGAGACACTCACTAGACATAAAACTTGTGCAAGATATTAATATAAAGCTAGAAAGGGAAATAACATTAATGCAAGGCTAACATCGTAGAGATTATTAATATAAAACCAACAAAGGAATAATTGAAACACAATTGGCAACAAGAAGTAATCGAGTATTAAAGCATCAACATAATCAGAACACAAATGAAATATGAATAAACTCAAATTAGGAAAACAGATGAAAATGCAAGTAATCAAATCGTTCCCAACGCATAACTTACAACAAGAATTACCCCGAGGCACCACATATTATAACAACAAATCATAAGCCACAGTTTTGAATCTTACCCGCATGACACCTCGTGGTAACATTATCAATCACCTTCGCACAGCAATGTCCATGTGCTATCATGTACATTGTATCCGTGTTAAATACCAAATAAATTGTTCGAGAGATTTATTTAAATACAATAAGGCATAATAACAATCTTGAATAAAGTAAGGTGTCAAATGAGATAATGAGTTTATTTTCGAAAAAAATAAAGTAAAGTAAAGTACAATTTATACAAAATAGAGTATCAAATGAGTTTAGTTTAGAAATCAATAAGGTAAAGTAAAATAGCATTTTTAAATTAAGAAAAACATCAGATAAGTTAACAAATTAAATATAGAATTTGTTAAAGTAAGGCGTGATAACAATTTCACGTAAAGTAAAATATCAAATAGGGTAATGAGTTACATTTGAGAACCCAATTAAAGTAAAATATGATAACCATTTAAAAATAGCAAAGCACCAAGTGAGATAACGAGTTCTATCTTACGAGTCACACAAAATAAAATATGTTAATAATTCTTTTATTTAAAATTGTTATGTTACCAACAACTCAACAGAGGATGTGTCACGACCCAAAATCCCAACCCGTCGTGATGACGCCTGACACACCGACTAGGCAAGCCGAAACATGATAACAAAGGCAACATAATAATGAAATTCATAGAAATAGCATAAATCTAAGGTCTCAATACAATAAGAACTGCTAATACAATGCAAGCCCCCTAGAAACTGGTAAGTACGGAGTCCTGAGCTACTACAACAAAATACAAGTCTGAAACTGAGCAATAGATACACTGTCTGAACTATAACAACAATATGAAAGGAAAAGACAAGACAAACTGCGACCAAGGATGCAACTCTACCCCGCCTCTAGCAGATCGTCCGAAAAATTAACCTACTGCTGATAACTGGTCCCCACACCTGGATCTGCACAATTAAGTGCAGAGTGTAATATGAGTACAACCGACCCAATGTACTCAATAAGTATCGTAAATAAACACGGCAAGGTAAAAAGAGCACAAACTATTAATGATACTAGATATCACTTGTGTAGTTTCATCTTTAATTCCGGTACCTAACAATATTGAAATCAAATCATCAAATTTAGTAAGAAAACATTTGTGTGTGTAATTGTACAATTTTTCAAATACTCTGCTCAGACAATATCTTGGCATATAGAGGTGATATGCAGTTAAATCAGATAAATGATCAAGGAAATTACAAGTAAAGATGAAATGCAAAATCCAACAACACACTGGCCAGATTCCCTCACTTTTACATATCCGTTCCAAACCACTGATCAGTAATTTCAATATTCGTGTGTACACCATCAAGAGAGAAAAATGAGAGGGTGACCCTAGGGGGATGGATCCATATCCACACACTGCACAGACAACTCACGTGCTAATAATAGAACACGCAAGGGCAACCCACGTGCTGCCCGGACAACTCACGTTCCAATAACATCAATATATGGATCTATACGGACAACTCAAGTGCCAATAACACAATCCGCCCGATATGGTCACATGTACAACAACACAATTCGCCCGGCGTAGTCACAGGCCTCCAGTGCAAACATATCATACAGGAGGAATTAAACAACTATACATGTATTAAACGAGTGAATGTCAAATCTCATGCTCCTGTACTGGTATAAATGATATGCTAAAGTGTATATATGTGCAAGTGTTCTCTCATAGCTTAAACCAGTATTTTCAGCAAAAAATAACATTTATCAGTTCATTTAGGGATTAAGACCCTACGTAGCCTCACTCATGGCTCAAATAGTTCACAACAATGTCATAAATGTGCGAAGCATCATAGCTTCAGGTTTAACAGTCAAATTCTATGCTTATAAGAGCCCGAGTACAACCCGAACATGAGTAAATAATCCCGGTACCCGCATATGGGTTCATCCCCACGAATGTGCGCACCCAATAGCATGTATCTATCACAACAATTCATGCAACTAGTGTCTCAACCGAGTTTAAATAAGATACTTACCTCAAACAAATCAAATTACTCTGCTAGCAAGCCCTTCCCACGCATATCAACCTCCGAAAGCCTCAAATCTAGCCAAAAACATAATGTAATGCTATCAATAAAAATTATTGGAATTAATTCCAAATGATAAAGCTAAGATCTTTAACCAAAGTCAAAAAGTCAACCCCAGGCCCACGTCTCGGAATCCAACAAAAGTTAAAAAATCTGAATACCCATTTAATAATGATTCCAACCATACTAAAAGTATTTAAATCCGACCTTAAATCGCTTTTCAAATCCCCAAAATTCGGTCTAAGAAGTTTCACAATTTTGTTTTCCCAAATTTTCCAACTCAAATCACTAATTAAATGACAAAACTAATGATGGATTCATGTAAAATAGCCAAATCCGAGTTAGAATCACTTACCCTGATGATTTCCTTGAAAGTCCCTCGAAAAATAGCCACAAACCGAGCTCTCTAGGTCAAAAGATGAAGAATGAATGAAAAACCCTTGAACTTCTATTTCTACCCAATGATTTTCGCTTTTGCGGACCAACAGCCGCTTCTGGGGCTACGCACCTGCGGAAAGTCAATCACAAGTGTGGCTTTAACTCAAGCCCATAGTCTCCGCTTCTGCTGTCCATATAGTGCACCAACGTTTCCGCTTCTACGGGCCACAAGCGCTTCTGCGCGCACGCACCTGTGAACCAAGTCTGCTGCTGCGCCCCCAAGCCATCCTGGCTAATTTCGCATCTGCGACCTATCCTCCGATATGACCTCGCAGGTGCGGAATATTCCTCGCACTTGCGCTCCTAGGCCATCTTCACAAATCGCGCACCTGCGATGACCCCACCTCACCTGCATGAGTGCACCTGCGGCCACTCCCTTTGCAGGTGCGATGACACTAGACTTCAGCTGTAACAACAACTCTCCAAGTCCAAGTTCCAATCTATTTTCAATCCAAATCTCACCCGAGGCCCCCGGGACCCTATCCAAACATATAAACAAGTCTTAAAATATGATACGAACTAAGTCAAAACCTAAAATCATGTTAAACAACATCAAAACACGAATCACACCCCAATTCAAGCCTATTGAAACTAATGAATTTCCAACTTCTAGAATTGATGCCGAAACCTATCAACCCAACTCCGATTGACCTTAAATTTTGCACACAAGTCATAAATGACACATCAGACATATTCAACTTCAGGAACCAAAATTCGAGCCTGGTAACCACAAAGTCAACTCTCGGTCAAACTTCTCAATTCTCTAAATTTCCACTTTTTCAACTTTCGCCAGTTCAAGCCAAAATCATCTGCTGACCTCCAAATCAATATCCTGACACACTCCTAAGTCCAACATCATTACACGGAGCTATCAAAACCATTAAAACTTCGTTCCATAGTCATATACACATAAGTCAATATCCGTTCAACTCTTTTAACTCAGGCTTCCAACCTTGGGACTAAGTGTCCCAACTTATTTTGAAACATCCCCGGAACTAAACCGACCACCCCGACAAGTCACATAACAAAATATGGGCATATAATAAGGAATAAATGGGGAACGAGGCTATAATACTCAAAATGACTGTCCGTGTCATTACATTCTCCCCCTCTTAAACAAATGTTCGTCCTCGAACGGGTCTAGAATCATACCTAGAGTCTCAAATATGTGGGGATATCTGCTCTGCATCTCCTGCTCGATAGCCTCCTCGACTGGCTGACCTCTCCACTACACCTTCCCTGAAGCTATATTCTTTGACCTCAATTTTCAAACCTGCCGATCCAAAATGGCCACTGACTCCACATCACAAGTCAATTTACCATCTAACTGAACCGTGCTGAAGTCCAAAATATGAAAATATAAAACACTGGATGAACACTTGATAAACTAAGCAGTAGTGCCAGCTTTTAAGCTACCTCCCCAATCCTCTCAAGCACCTCAAACGGACCAATATATCTAGGGCTAAACTTTCCCTTCTTCCCGAACCTCATAACACACTTCATGGGTGAAACTCTAAGCAGTACCTTCTCCCCTGATCGGTGTAGCTCTTCTGTCTAGACACTATTGTGCGAAGCCAATCCTGAATCAACTTAACATTGTCCAAAGCATCTTGAACTAAGTCAGTACCCGATAGCCTAGCGTCACCCGGATCAAACCAACCAACCGAAGATCTGTACCGCCTCCCATACAAGGCCTCATATGGAGCCATCTAAATACTCGAATGGTAGTTGTTGTTGTAGGAAAACTCTACAAGTGGTAGAAACTAGTCCCAAGAACCCCCGAAATCCATGACAGAAGCACACAGCATATCCTTTAATATATGAATAGTGCGCTCGGGCTGTCTGTCCGTCTGAGGGTGGAATGTTGTACTCAACTTAACTCGTGTGCCTAACTCCCGCTGCACTGCTCTCCAAAACTGCAAAGTGAATTGTGTGCCTCGATCTAAAATGGACACCGGCACACCGTGAAGGAAAACAATCTCACGGATATAGATCCCAGTCAACCGCTCCGAAGATTAGGTAGTCCCAACTAAAATGAAATGTGAGGACTTGGTCAACCGGTCCACAATCACCCAAATAGCATCAAACTTTTTCAAGGTCCGTGGAAGCCCAACTATGAAGTCCATGGTGATACTCTCTTATTTTCACTCTGGAATTTCAAGCCTTTCAGGAAAACCGCCTGGCCTTTGATACTCGTACTTCACCTGCTGACAATTCAAGCACCGAGCTACAAACTCCACTATGTCTTTATTCATCCTCCTCCACCAATAGTGCTGCCTCAAGTCTCGGTACATCTTTGCGGCACCCAGATGAATGGAATACCGCGAACTGTGGGCCTCCTCAAGAATCAACTCATCTAATCCATCCATAAAATGGCATACAAATTTGACCCTGTATCCGCAACACCCCATCATCTCCAATAGAAACCTCCTTGGAATCATTGTGCTGAACCATTTCTTTAAGGACAAGCAAATGGGGGTCGTCATACTGACGCTCTTTGATGCGATCATATAAGGATGACCGGGAAACAACGCAAGCTAGTACCCGACTAGGCTCCGAAACATCTAACCTCATGAATTGATTGGCCAAGGCCTGGCTATCTGATGCAAGTAGGCTCTCACCAACATGAATAAATGCAAGGCTACCCATACCCAGTTCCTTCCTACTCAAGGCATCGACTACCACATTGGCCTTCTCGGGATGATACAAAATAGTTATAGCACAGTCCTTTAGCTGCTTCAACCATCTCCGCTGCCTCAAATTTAGATCCTTTTGCTTGAACAAGTGCTGGAGACTTTGATGATCCATAAATACCTACCAAGACACACCGTAGAGATAATGCCTCCAAATCTTCAATGCATGAACGATGGCTGCTAACTCCAAATCATGAACGTGGTAGTTCTTCTTATAAGGCTTCAACTGGCATGAAGCATAAGCAATCACTCTACCCTCATATATCAAGACACACCCAATACCAAAATCAATATCCCTATCGGGTGGCATGCCCAGCAAGTCTGTAGGAAACACATCCGAAAAGTCTCGCACTACCGGAACAAAATCAATGGTAGGAGTATCAGCACCAACATCCATCACAAAAGCCAAATATCCATTGGGCCTTCAGATATGAAATCACCCTACTGGAAACATAGTCCATAGAACCTCTCCACTCGATCCTAGATAACCCCGACATCGCTAATGTCACGGTCTTAGTGTGACAATCCAGAATAGCATGACATAGGGACAACTAATCCATGCCCAAAATCACGTCAAAGTCAACAATGCTAAGAAATAAGAGATCCACTCTAGTCTCCAACCCCCCAATAGTCACAACACATGAACGATACACAACATCCACAATAATAGAATCATCCACCAGCGTAGATTCATGAATAGGTGAAACTAAGGACTTATTCAAATAATGGGAAAAGTATGATAATATATATGAATAAGTGGAACGAAGGTCAAATAATGTGGAAGCATCCTTGTGGAATACTGAGACAATACCTGTGATCACTGTATCTGAAGCAAAGGCCTCTAGCCTGATAGGGAAAGAATAACATCGAGCATGCGTGCCACCTGATCGGCCTCCCCCTCTAGGGCAAGCTCTAGTTTCCTGGACCCTACCCCGAGCTGGCTGAGCGGGTGGCATAGCTGTTAGTGCTGGTATAATCGACCGTGAACTCTGCTGTGAAACCCTACTCAACAGTCTAGGACAATCTCTCTTGAGATGACTCAAGCCCCGCACTCGAAACAACCTCTTCTCTAACTGAGCTACTGCCCCTAATAACCCGAGGAACGACCTGTAGAAACCTGGGAAGAAGAAGCATGGTAAGAACTCTACGTTGGTAATGCACTGAATGATGACTGACCCGAATGAGTACTATAAGAACCATGGGTAACTGATGCACCACAATGAACCGGATGATCCATCTGAGTGGGCCTATAAGGACGACCCCTGTTGTGACGGGACTACCCTCCAAAAGAAACACTGTCGAAA
This sequence comes from Nicotiana otophora, assembly GCA_000715115.1. NCBI lineage: Eukaryota > Viridiplantae > Streptophyta > Magnoliopsida > Solanales > Solanaceae > Nicotiana > Nicotiana otophora. The sequence goes on along the minus strand of AWOL01S0011367.1, from coordinate 136,317 downwards.
CCATCCAAATCATGAGGCCGCTTGGCCTCCCTCCCCTCATGCTCCTGACTATGGACCTGCTCTAGCCGCCTAGCTATATCAATCACCTCGTCGAACCTAGCACCCGATGAAATCTCTCAAGTCATAACAAAGCGCAGTCCATAGTTAAGGCCATCAGTGAACCTCCTAATCCTCTCCCTCTATATGGGAACCAACAAGATCGCGTGATGAGCCAACTTTGAAAATCTCATCTCTTACTAGGTCACAGACATACCCTCCTGGCGTAGCTATGCAAATTGCCTACGCAACTCCTCCCTACGGGTTGGTGGTAAAAACTTCTCCAAAAATAGAATTAAGAACTCGTGCCCTGTAAGTGGTGTAATACCGGCTGGCCTGCTCCGCTCATAAGCCTCCCACCACTTGAAGGCTGCCCCCGACAGCTAAAAAGTAGTAAATGAGACCCCACTAGTTTCTAAAATACCCACCATGCAAAGAATCCGTTGGCACCTATATATGAAGTCTGGAGCATCCTCTGAATTAACCCCATTGAATAATGAAGGCTTGATCCTCCCAAACTACTCTAGTCCTTTCTGCTCCTCATCACTCATCGGTGGACCCAACAGGGCCTGAACCGCTACAACCGACTGTGATGGTAGTACCCTATTATCTGAAGTCCCTGAACTACCTGCTCTAAAGTATGGGCGGCGGGAGTCTGAGCACCTCCACCATCCTAAGAAGTGGCTGGTGTGGCCGGAATTAAAACCGCCTGAGCAAGGTTGGTGCAAATAGTCAATATCTAGGCTAGAGCCTCTTGAAGTCTTGGAATCACAATGGGCACAGCCAGTGCCTAAGCTGGTCCCACCGGCTTAACTACATCTGGGATCTGCTCTTGAGCTGGATCAACTGGTTGGTCTACATGTGATGCTCTAGTTATTGTACGAGCTGCACCTCGGCCTGTACTGTGGCCCTGGCTTCTCGCGACCCTAGCTGGTGGTACTGGTGGCCGTCCACCTGATATGGTAGTACATGTACTCACTATCTGTGAGAGAATAAGATAGTAGAAGTTTAATTTTCGGAACCAACAAATCTGTATGACAAGAACACAAGAAAGTCAAGTTTTCCTAAGGGTTTGGCAGCCTTTCGAAGATAAGTACAGACGTCTCTGTACCGATTCGCAGGACTCTACTAATCCTGCTCATGACTTATAATACCTATGAACCTAGGGCTCTATTACCAACTTGTCACGACCCAAAGTCCCAACCCGTCGTGATGGTGCCTAACACACTGACTAGGCAAGCCGAAACATGATAAGAAATGCAACATAATAATGAAATTCATAGAAATAGCATAAACCTGAGGTCTCAATACAATAAGTGTCGCTCCCCATTTTCTCGCGAAAGCGAGTTTTGACTTGTGATAACTCTTTTAAATGTGGGTGTTAAAAGAGAAGAGTTACCACCTAATGATTTTAAGGTGTTTTAGGGCACCTATTTGCAAATAACTCTATTTGACTAGTCTACGTCATCAAAGATCAGGTAAGGGCTCAAATTACCTCAAAGGGAAGGTGGTAGGCACTCTTCGAGGTATACAACTATCGTTCCCGGCCAAACTTTTACACTATGTGGATTAGATAATTAAGCTAGGTGATCATATAAGTGAAGAAAGATGTGGAAGTTGAAGGTTTATTATAACATAACCCATAAGAATTACACTACATAAGTAATCGGTATAAATCTTAAAGATTACAAAGGTACAACTTTGTTGGACTATATTTAATGACTAAGTGTGAACAACAAGTATATAAAAGGATAGGGGGTCCTAAGTGTTTTAGCCTAAAGGATCACCCCGTGCAACATAAATAATACTTCGCAATTCCCTTAAGGTAGGGGTTTCTCATATTATTCAGTGGGCACAGACTATCATCTCCTGCTACCCAGTTACTATGTTGAAGTTGTTTACCTAAAGACGCTCTAATTCAATTCTAAGCCGTGTCCTATGCATGCACTACTTGTCCCATGCCTTTGGTCCAAGAGGCTTTGGACCTACTATTTAGGTGGTTCTAGACTTCCCTTAGGCTGCTCAAAATGATTAAATGAGGCGCACATTCAAAACATGTAAGACTACACATAAAGGCTCAAGCAAGCCTCCATACATAGCAACAAAGGCACACAAACAGATATCAGATTATGTAGTAGACAGTTTCAGAATTAAGGCGTTGTTGAGTCATTAAATCCTATAGACATAGCTTCTATATGACATTGATTTTAGCATTATACAAGCAGTACTGCAGCTTGTAGACTAATGCATATGCAGATTGAAAGCATTGCAAGTCATATAGGCATGATCTCTAATTGTTTGCGAAAAGAGGCAGTGAAGCGATCCGAATTACCAGCGCTGATTTTATAGGCATGCTTCTTAGGCAGATGATAAGGTCCTATAGGCGTGATTTCTAATAGTCAAAATTGATTTTATATATTTTATCCCTATAGGAATGTCATCTAAGTGTGGCAATGTGACGAAGCAACAAAGTAATTGATTATTTAATAAAGATCCTATAGTCATGATAACTAAAAGAGCAGCGTACTAAGAGAAGTAGAAGTAATTGATTGATTAGTTAGTTGGATTCCTATAGGCATGGTATCTAGATTGACAAAGTATATGTCGTCACATCCAATAAGCAAGTTGTCTAAGTGCACAGTAGTAACATAGAAAATAAGCAGGGCAAATACTTTGGATTAGATGCTTGAACAGTGTGCAAGTGAGGTGTGTGTAATCCCTATAGGCATGATTTCTATTAGTACGCAACATAATAACAAATAAGTCATGCTGAACCAGAGAGCAAACAGAACATGTAGACCCTATAGGCATGTTTTCTAACCCTTTTGTGCAAACATTAGAATACCCCAACCCCTTTTTCATTTATTTTCCCATTATTTGTTATTACAAGTTATTACATCCCAAGTGGAATAATGCAAACCAAATATGAACAGTTACAGAAGGAGACAACTATAGGCCCAATTCAAAATAACCCAGCACTTTTCTGGGCCTTCGACAACTCTCTTTCATACAACCAGTAGACCCAAATTCCTAGATCAAAAGACCAGTATAGTAAATCTAAATCCAACAGCCAAGTCCAAAATCACATATAACCAAACACCAAGCCAAAACGAATGACTTTCGTCCCAATTAGATGTCAAACTCAAGCAAACAACTATGCGTTGAATTAATTAAATAGAGCAGGAAGTCCACACACTTAGTTCTTAGGACTGCAGTACTAATTCTCACTAAGACATATAGACAAATCATATGACATAAGACAAGTTTATGTTTGAATTTAGGGGGCAAGATTGATCATCCTAGGATAACAAACTTTTTCAAAAGAATTTTCAAACACTAACATGGTCAAAACAACTTAAGGCAATTTTCAAATAGGGGATCTAATCGTGAAGGCTAAGGGATCAATAGAGAACAACTTCAATATAGTAAGTTTAACATAAAGACTAACAATATAGGTTCACAGTCGAATAATTACTTAACGAGAGAAAGTTATCATATTGAACATTAATCAAAGTTCAAGAGACAATACCAAACTTCGACAGTAAGAGAAACAAGCATCAAATCTAATATTATTTGGCCATATGCGGTGAAACAAGGTCAGCTGTAAGATTTATTCCTATGGTCTTAACTGGTACTAAGGAATGCAGGATTGAGCAAGTTAGCAAACACACAACAAAATCACAAATTCATAATAACAGGTCCCCATGAATAGCAGAATCAGAAGAGTTAAGCATGGATGAATTACTACCTAAGCATGAGTTTCGTTAACATAACAATCCAGAACAGGGTAGAAAGGCAAACTTAGTATTGACAATAAACATCAGCATGACATAGCAAACTAAACAGGTTTAGTAGAGCCAGAATTCACAATAGGCAAATACATAATAAGAACTAGATTGTCACATAAAGGCTGGATGTTGCATTTCACCTTATAGGCTATAAGTAGTTTTAAACACCACAGGATTGAACTAAGCATGGAACACACGTTAAAGTTCACAGTTGTCTGACATCACAATTAGGAATTGGTCACATTAGAGTATAAAATATATTAGAACACATGAGCTAGTATGTCGTAAGGATGTAGAACAAAGTAGGGGATAAATTCAATGAGAATAGAGGGTAATATGCATTCGAACACACATTAGGCTAAACATGGTTGAGAGCGCCAAAGTCAAGGTTAAAAATTAGGCAAGTTTCAGATATCAGGGAAGTTTGGAGCTTCAAGAATAACATCAAAGCAGACAAGGATACGAGTAATAACATGTTGATTCACAAAAGTTCTAAGGACATAGCCACAAAAAGCAGGGACTTAGGCGACAAAGAATGAAATTGCGAGGGCTAAAGGTACTTACTAGTTACTAATTGACAAGCAAGTTGTAATGACCCGACCAGTCATTTTTATTTCTAGATCCTTGTTCCCCTAATTAAGATTGCCCATATGTTCTTTTACTATTTTATGAATTACGGGGATGGTTAGTTCGGGTTTGGAAATGTTCAGGTTGAAATCGGAATACTTAGATCCTTAGTAATGGCTTAAAATGGATAAGTTTGATTGGAGTCAACATTTTGAGTATACGACCTTGAAACCGGGATTTAACGGTTCAAATAGGTTCATATGATGATTTTGGACTTGGGCGTATATTCGGATCAGGGTTTGAACTATCCGGGAGAGTTTCAATGCTTAATATGGAAAGTTGGTACATTGAAGGTTTTCCAAGTTCTTTAAGTTGGTTTGGAGTAGACTTTAGTGTTATCAAGGTACATTGGGATTCTAAGCATTGAAATAGTTCTGTATGATGAATTATGACTTGCACGCAAAATTTGGAGCCATTTCGAGTTGATTTGATAGGAATCGGACGCGCGGAAGTGTTTTTAGATGTTTTTGAGTTTCAAAATTTGATCCATGCGTTTTGGCATCCGATTCGTATTTCTAGATGTTATTTTGGTATTTCAATCATGCGAGCGGGTCCGTATTATGTTGTTGGATGTGTGAGTGTGATTGAATGGGGGTCCCGGGGGCTTCATATACAAAACGTATTGGAATCAGGCTCGAAATTTGGCTTGGGGGATTGCTGGTGCTCCAGTTCTGGTGCGTTCGCACATGCGTGGTTTTGGCCGTAGGTGTGACCTCGTAGAAGCGGTCCCTCGATCGAGAAGCGGTCTGAAGTAGACAGGCATGTGGTCATAGAAGTGGAGGGTTTACCGCACCTACGAGTTCACAGGTACGAGGAAGGTGGTCACAGGTGTAGGCTAGGCCAATGAGGCTAGGGTCGTAGAAGCAGGTGTTTCTCCGCAAGCGCAAGTGTGCAGGTGTGGACCAGCTCCGTAGAAGTGGATGCGTAGATGTGCATAATTCTCTGCAGAAGCACACTTGGCCAATCTAGGTGAGAACCGCACCTGTGATGGATTTTCCGCAGGTGCGACCCAAGGTCCGTAGAAGCGGACATCGCTGGAGGCAGTGGGGTTTTTAATCCGAGACTTAGACCTTTTTCCTCACAATTTCACTTAGCTTGGGAGATTTTAAGAGCTCATTGGAGGGGGATTTTCATCAATATCCTAAGGTGCATAACTTCCACCCATTTTCAAGTTAATTATGCGGGTTTTAGGTAGATTAAACATAGAAAGATTATGAAAAGTTGTAGGATTCATGAAGAACCTAGGGTTTTGGTAAAAATGGAATTTGACCAGGAAATTGGTTATGGAATTGAGTGAAAATTTTATATTTGAATTCGTGAGGCTATGGATAGTAATTATCTTCAAAAATTTTCGGAATCCGGGCACACGGGCCTGGGGGCGAATTTTAAGAATTTACCAATTTGGATTGGAAAATTTCTCCAATAGCTGCAATATGAACTTTTGAGTTTATATTGATTAAATTATATAATATTTGACTAGCTTCAGATTGTTTGAGATCGACTTGAGGCTTTAGAGTGAATTTGTGGACCGGGAGTGAGCTTTGGAGCGAGGTAAGTCTCTTGCCTAACCTTATAAGAGTCAACTCATCCCCTTAGGTGTATTTTGTTGTGTATTTCTTGTGTGGGGAGCTACGTACGCATGAAGTGACGAGAGTCTGTGCGTAGCTATATTCCATGTTATGTCCGGGTAGACTTAGATCAACACCATGCTTTTAATAGTACTGTTGTGATTATCTTGCGTATTGACTGTCTTGAATATAATTGAGACTACGGATTTTAAGTTGTGATTATCGATGTAGTCTTCTTCTTTTGGAAAATTTGAGGAATATATAATACCTATGAAAAATCCATGTCCTCTCGGGTCGCAAGTACTTCTGCGAGCGAGGTAAACATCTCTAATCTATTGGGATCGGGTTGTTCGCCTCGGCAATATGATAACACCACTCTTATGGGATCGGGCCATTCGCCTCGGCGGCATATTATTCTTATGGGATCGAGCTGTTTGCCTCGGCAATATCATATTTTTATGAGATCAAGTCGTTCGCCTAGGCATCATCATATTCTTATGGGATAGGGCCGTTCGCCTCGGCAATATCATATTCTTATGGAATCGAGCCGTTCACCTCGGCAACTTCGTGCTTAATATCAGGATTGCCTTCTGGTTTGGGGATGTATACTGTGTATTGCGATGCTTTACGCATTGGCCTAGGTTGTGAACTGATGCAGGAGGGGCGAGTTATTGTATATGCTTCACGTCAGCCGAAGCCCCACGAGAAGAAATACCCCATACATGATTTGGAGTTGGCTGCGATAGTTCATGCTCTTAACATCTGGAGGCATTATCTTTATGAGGTGTCCTACGAGGTTTACACCGATCATCGCACCTTGCATCATTTGTTCAAATAGAGGGATCTTAATTAGAGGCAGCGCAGATGGCTTGAGTTATAAAAGGAATATGATATTACCATCCTTTATCATCCGGGCAAGGTGAATGTGGTTGCGGATGCCTTGAGCAGAAAGGCTGAGAGTATAGGCAGTTTGGCTTTCATTTTAGCAGAGGAGAGGCCATTGCTTTTGGACATTCAGTCCTTAGCTAACAGACTTATGAGGTTGGATATTTTAGAGCCTAGACGGGTTCTTGCATGTGTTGTGGCTCAGTCTTCCTTACTCGAGTGGATCCAGGCTCGTCAGTACGATGATCCGCACTTGTTGGTTCTCAGAGAGACGGTACTACAGGTGGTTCCAAGGAGGTTAATATTGGTGAGGTTGGTGTTCTATTGCTCCAGGGTCGCCTATACGTTCCTAATGTTGATGGCTTGAGGGAGAAGATTCTAGAAGAGGCATACAGTTCTCGATATTCTATTCATCCAGGGACTACGAAGATGTATCGCTACCTGAGGCAGCATTATTGGTGGTGGCGGATGAAGAAGGACATAGTTCAGTATGTGGTGAGATGTCTAAATTGCTAGCAGGTCAAGTATGAGCACTAGATGCCATGTGGCCTAATTCAGCAGATGTTTATACCTGAGTGGAAATGGGAGCGCATTACTATGGACTTCGTAGTTGGGTTTCCGTGAACTTCGAGGATGTTCGATGTAGTTTGGGTCATTGTCGACCGGTTGACTAAGTCGGCACACTTTTTTCCGGCCGTGACTTCGTTTTCTTCAGAGAGATTAGCCCAGATTTACATTCGGGAGATTGTTTGGTTGCATGTGGTGCCTGTTTCCATCATTTCGGATAGAGGCCCTCCGTTCACTTCGCACATCTGGAGAGCAGTTCAAAGCGAGTTGGGTAACCGGGTAGAGCTCAGCACAACCTTTCATCCGCAGACCGACGGGCAGTCGGAGAGGACAACTTAGATTCTGGAGGATATGCCCAGAGCATGTGTTATTGACTTCGAAGATCAGTGGGATAGATTCTTGCCCTTGGCCGAGTTTTGGTTACAACAACATTTATTAGTCCAGCATCAAGATGGCTCCATTTGAGGATTTATATGGTCAGAGATGTCGTTCGCCCATTGGATGGTTTGGGCCCGGCGAGTCTAAGTTATATGGTACTGATTTCGTGAAGGATGTCTTGGAAAATATAAAGTAGATTCAGGAGCGACTTCGCCTAGCACTGTCCAGACATAAGAGTTACGCAGATCAAAAGGCACGTGATCTATCATTTATGGTGGGCGAGAAGGTTCTGTTGAAAGTTTTGCCGATGAAGGGGATCATGAGGTTCGGGAAGAAGGGCAAGCTGAGCCCAAGGTTTATTGTCCCATTTGAGGTGTTGCGGCGAGTTAGAAGGTTTCTTATAAGCTTGATTTGACTCTAAGTCTATCGGGAGTTCATCTGGTATTCCATGTGTCTATCCTCTAGATGTATCATACCGAAAATTCGCACGTGCTAGATTACATCACAGTTCAACTAGATGAGATTTTGGGTTATGAGAAGGAGCCAGTTGCCATTATTGGCAGGCAGGTTCGCCAGTTGAGATCCAAGAAGATTGCTACACTGAAGGTCCAGTGGAGGGTCCAACCAGTCGAGGAAGCGACTTGGGATGCCGAGGAGTATATGAGGAGCAAATATCCACACCTATTTAACACTCCAAGTATGATTCTAGACCCGTTCGAGGATGAACGTTTGATTAAGAGAAGGAGAATGTAACGACCCGACCGGTCGTTTTGCTTTCTAGATCCCCGTTCCCCTAATTAAGATTCCTCGTATGTGATTTTACTGATTTATGACTTGTGAGGATGATTAGTTCGGGTTTGGAAGGGTTCGGGTTGAAATCGGAACACTTAGTTCTTTAGTAATGGCTTAAAATGGATAAATCTAACTTGAGTCAACATTTTGAGTAAACGAACTCAGAACCAGGATTTGATGGTCCCAATAGGTTCGTATGATAATTTTGGACATGGGCGTATGTTCGGATCGTGTTTCGGACGACCCGGGAGCGTTTCAGCGCTTAATATTGAAAGTTGGTGCATTGAAGGTTTTCCAGGTTCTTTAAGTTTGGTTTTGAGTAGAATTTGGTGTTATCAAGGTCCTTTTGGATTCCGAGCCTGAGAATAGTTTTGCATGGTGATTTATGACTTGCACACAAAATTTGGCGCTATTCCGAGTTGATTTGATAGGAATCAGATGCGCGAAAGTGTTTTTACAAGTTTTTGAGTTTCATAATATTTTCCTTGCGTTTTGGCATCCGATTCATATTTCTAGATGTTATTTTTTTGTTTCGATCACTTGAGTGGCTCCGTATTATGTTGTTGGATGTGTGAATGTAATTGTATGGGGTCCCGGTGGCACCGAATGCAAAATGGATTGGAATCGGACTCGGAATTTGGCTTGGAAACGGATCGGAATTTGCACCTGCGTGGTTTTGGCCTCAGCTGCGACCTCACAGAAGCAGTCCCTCGGTCACATAAGCGGAGGGTTACCGCACCTGCGAGCTTGTAGGTGTGAGGAAGGTAGTCGTAAGTACGGGCTAGGCCAAAGAAGCGCAGGTGCGGAGGTGCGGACCAGCTCCGCAGAAGCGGACTTGGCCAAGCTGGGTGAGAACCGCACCTGGGATGGATGTTTCGCAGGTGCGACCCAAGGTTCAAAGAAGCAGAAATCACTAGAGGCAGTGGGGTATTTAATCCGAGACTTACACCTTTTTCCTCACAATTTCACTTAGTCTTGGGAGATTTTGAGAACTCGTTGGAGGGGGATTTTCATCAATATCCTAAGGTAAGTAAACTTGTAGGATTCATGAAGAACCTAGGGTTTTGGTAAAAATGGAATTTTACCATGAAATTGGTTAAGAAATTGAGTGAAAACTCTATATTTGAGTTCGTAAGGCTATGTGTAATAATTATCTTCGAAAATTTCCGGAATCTGGGCACGTGGGTCCTGGGGCAAATTTTAAGAATCTACCAATTTGGGTTGGGAAATTTATCTAATAGCTACAATAGGAACTTTGAGTATATATTGATTAAATTATACAATATTTGACTAGCTTTGGATTGTTCGACTTCGACTTGAGGCTTTAGAGTGAATTTGTGGACCGGAAGTGAGCTTTGGAGCAAGGTTTTTCTCTTGCCTAATCTTGTAAGAGGAAACTCATCCCTTTAGGTGTATTTGTTGTGTATTTCTTGTGTGGGAAGCTATGTACGCACGAGGTGACGAAATATACATGCGTAGCTATATCCCATGACATGTCCAGGTAGACTTAAATCCACACCATGCTTTTAATTGTACTGTTGTGGTTATCTTGCGTATTGACTGTCCCGAATAGAGCTGAGACTAGGGATTTAAAGTTGTGATTATCGATGTAGCCTTCTTCTTTTGGAAAATTTGAGGAATAATTAATACCTACAAAAAATCCATGTGCTCTCGCGTCGCAAGTACTTCTGCGAGCGAGGTAAACATCTCTACTCTAATAGGATTGAGTCATTCGCCTCGGCAGTATGATAACACCACTCTTATGGGATTGGCCCGTTCGCCTTGGCAGCATCATATTCTTACGGGATCGGGCCGTTCGCCTCGGTAGTATTATATTCCTATGGGATTGGGCCATTCGCCTTGGCATCATCATATTCTTATGGGATCGGGCTGTTCGCCTCGGCAGTATCATATTCTTATGGGATCAGACCGTTCGCCTCGGCAACTTCGTGCTTAATAATCGAGACTAGTTCCAGATTGAATGATTGAGTTAGTACCTTCACAGTCAGTTATGAGATGTTGATGATGTGTTACGGAATCCTGCTGTACTTATTGTAATTTCTTTCATTTGACTCATTAATGCCTGTTTTTTGCTCACCATGTCTACTTTATGCACTTTAATTGTTATTATTAACCTCTAGTAAGTGCCAATTCGACCCCTCATCACTACTTCTTCGATGTTAGACTAGATAATTACTGGGTACATTTTGTTCTTCGTACTCATTCTACACTTCTGCACTGATGTGCAGGTACTGGGATAGGTTCCACCAGTGGTCACACGGGTGCGTAGCCGATCTATTACAGAGACTTAGGGGTGAGTTGCTTGCCTTGCTATGATCCGCAGCACCGGAGTCCCCTTCCATCTTATTTACTGTTTCTGTCTATTACATTCAGACATTAGTCTTAGTGGTTTTTGTATATTCCCTAGATTGCTCATGTACTTGTGATGCCGGGTTTCAGAGATTTGTAGAACTTTTGTACTGTTGTACTTGTCACTTCTATCATAGTAGACTATATATTTTCATGTTTAAACTTGTTTAAAAACATTTATCATCATTGCATGAAACTTGGTGTAATTAAAAGATGTTAAAAGGGGATAAATAAATGGTAGATTCGCTTGTGTGCTTGCCTAGCGGTGTCGTTAGGTCCAGTCTCGAATTAGTACAGAATTTGGGTCGTGACACAAGTAGACAAGAAGAACAATTTCAGTAATATCTCAAACGTCAATAGCAAAACGAGCAGTAAAACCCAAAATCTTAGTGCATCAGAGTTCCCAAGGGTTTCAGATGAACCCCAGGCAGTGCTCACACCAAGAAAGGTCAGTTAGTCGAATTCCTGTGGCCTTGGCTTTCATTCGGCCAAGAGCCAAAGTTCAGAACAATATAGAGTGAAAGAGTAAGAGAGTAATCGTGATTTTTGGTGACTCCGGTCTTTCCTAGGGGAATTAGGGGAGGAGGTTTTTATAGTAGCAAATTTAAACACACAAACAAGGAAACACGGTCAATCAAACATAAATAAGGAAAGAAAAGCATGCAAAATCGATTAAGAATCAATTTAGGAGAAAAATCAGGCAAACCCTAGTTCAAGACGGAGAAAAAAATGGTCAAAGATCTCATTGAATCTGACCCATATAGCTTGGTAGTAAATGTATCAAGTCAACAACATTGAGATAATACAAAATCGATGTCGAACAAACACGCATTGATTTAGCTTCCATAAATAACTGAATACCAAACATTGTAATGTTTAGGAGATGGTAAGAATCTCGGTGTTTGCAATAAAGGAAAGGAAACATGGAAGATTTCCATCTGATATCAGATTGGGAATGGGATATGAGTGGGGTGGCTAGGGTTTCTTTTAGAGAAGAGAGAGCGAGAGGAGTTTAGGGCGGCGGTCTCAGGGAAATGGGTGTTCGGGTTTGGGGTTGGGTAGGTTAAAGATGGGTGATGGCTTGTGGGCCATTGATCTCTAAGATCAACGGCTGATATAGAAAGAAAGAGTGGGGCGGGTAGTTTAAAACATGTACCGACCGGGGTAACTAAAAGGGTTGTTTGGTTTGGGCTGGGGGAATTGGACTAAGGATTTTGGGTGTTTGAGCCATTAAATTAGTCCGTAAGTTAGCCTATTTTGGGCTAGCTATTGAAATACCCGAATTTAATTAGAAATAAATTATTAAAACCTCTAATAAATGGTAAAAATATTATTTATGCTGTGAAAAATTCTTGAAAATAGTAACTCAACATCATAAATATATAAAATGTTATTTTGGCATAAATAATATAATAAACGTAATTATTTATAGGATATAGGCTATTATTGCAAAACAAATTGTGTAAATAGCTCAAAATACAAATGTAATTATATGAAATGGAATAAAATGTTATAAAACATACATTGGGTATAAATAATAAATTTTAATGATTAAATCACCCCAAAATAATTTGAAGGGATAATTACTAAATATTTGAATAATTTAAATGCAAGAAATTCCATTTTAAAGCTTAAGAATTATAGAAAATTATAGAAAATACTTATATGACTCTTATAAATTGGGCAATAATGCAAAATGATATTTTGAAAGTGTATAGGATATTTATGAAATATGAGGGAAAAATTGAGTATCAACAGCTGCCCATTTTTACCCGGAAATGATAAAAGAGTTGTCGGGTAAAGAAAGTGATGACCAATTTTGTCCGAAATGAGTGGGGGATGATGTGTTATGAAAATCAATGGGGGGCGGAACCCTGATTCTCGAGTTGCCTACATATCCCTGGTGTTACGAAAATCAGGCTGTGTCTAGTTCTGGATCCAACGACGAACGAAATCAATGGAGTTGTTATAAGACTGGTCGTGTGTTGCGAAAGGATCTTTTGGAAATGATAGTGTCGTGAGTAACGAATAATTTCAGATGGAGCTATGAATGCGAATTTGAACGTTACAGATGGATAAGGCGAATATTTGAGCGATTGTGGGACAAAAGGTAATCAATTGCTGATCGTCGGTTATGTTTGAGATGATCGAAGGATGTGAACGCCGTGAATGGAAAATGGAGCAATGATTTCTCTTGTTTGTAGAACGGTTACCTCCCGAGTTACCTACAAAATATAAAACACTATGCACGTGAATATGTATAGTCATTGCAGAAATTTAAACATGATGCAGATTCCCTTCGGACCATGAGAGTCGTCTTTTGGACGATGAGGATGATGTCCTTAGACCATGACGTCCTGGGCCATGATGCATATGATAAGGGATTCACAGGACATGGAATGGTGTCCTTAGGCCGTGAGGATAATGCCTCTGGGCTATGACGCCTTTGAATAATGATGTGCAGTTTCGAGAGATCCTCAGGCCATGGAATGGTGTCCCCAGGCTACGAGGATGGTTCCTTCGGACAATGTGGCGATATTTCAGCCCATGAAATGCAAAGATGTGGTGATAGTGACTGTTTGATAGAGGAAACAAGATATGCTTAGTCATATACGAAAACGAGACAAGCCAGGCTTAGTCTTGTATGAAATAAGGGTAGTGCTTAGCCCGATGCGAAGAAAGGAGACAGTGCTTAGTTTTATGCAGTGTAGCGGAGACTGTGTTTAGTCTCATGCAAGGGAAGGAAATGCTTAGCCTCATGCAATAATGGAGGCAGTGCTTAGCCTCATGCAAATGATGGACACAATACTTAGTCTCATGCAAGGAAGGTGGTGTTTAGCCGTATGTAATAATGGAGGCAAAGCTTAGCCTCATGCGATATATTGGAGACAATGCTTAGTCTCATGCAAGGAAAGACAGTGCTTAACCTTATGCAATAATGGAGGCAGTGCTTAGCTTCATGCAAGGAATGGAGACAGTTCTTAGTCTCATGCAAGTAAAGGCAATGCTTATCCTTATGCAATAATGGAGGTAGTGCTTAGCCTCTTGCAAACAATGGAGACAGTGCTTAGTCTCATGTAAGGAAATGCAATGCTTAGCCTTATGCAATGGTGAGGGTAGTGTTTAGCCCTATGCAAGGAGTTAAGACAATGTTTAGTCTCATGCAAGGAGATGTAATGCTTAACCTTATGCAATAATAGAGGCAGTGCTTAGCATCATACAAGGAATGACAGAGTTTAGTCGTATGCAATAATGGAGGCAATGCTTAGCCTCACACAAGGAATGGAGAAAGTGCCTAGTCTCATGCAATAGTGAGGGCAGTGTTTAGCCCTATGTAAGGAGTGGAGACAATGCTTAGTCTCTTGCAGGGAAAGGTAGTGCTTTGCCTTATGCAATAATAGAGGCAGTGCTTAGCCTCATGCAAGGAATGGAAATAATGCTTAGTCTCATGCAAGGAAAGGCAATGCTTGGCCTTATACAATGGTGAGGGGAGTGTTTAGTCCTATGTAAGGAGTGGAGACAATTCTTAGTCTCATGCAGGGAAAGGCAGTGCTTAGCCTTATGTAGGAAAAGAAACGATTAAATGTGAGAGGGAAAAGTGATTCTTAGTTTGACGTGTTTAGTTTGGTGAGATGGTGCTCTCGTTGTATATACATGCTTGCGGACATATTTGTCATGTCCCTCGTGCCTGCATTCAAAGAAAAATTGTGATTTTTTGGGGGGAAAGGTTGGTTCGTGCCTTCGATTCTTCGTGTAGTCTTTGCTCCTTATCTTGAGGTCTTGTTTGAGTTACCCTGGGTAATGTCTGCTACTACAAAAAATGAAATTTTCAAAAATATGCATTTGTGATAAGTCGTTTATATAAAAATATAGTTGTTCAAAATATGTGGTAATGCATGAAAGCAAATAATTTTGTCAAATCGGTGACTGTGACACGCTTTTGAGACATTGCAACCTCCTTAACTCGGAATTTTGAGGACCCTCCTAAACATTCATCCCCAGTTTATATGTGTACTTCTGGCGATACACTTTTTGGTGATCTTTAACATAAAGAGAAACTCAGAATCTTGACCCAGCTTCTGACCATGGTGGGGGGGGGGTGTTACATTTCTCATTTTTGTACGTTAGAGTTTCGTCGTAAGTTAATCGACAACTCGGGAAAGAGATTATTTTTTTGAGGTTAAAAGTTTATGCTATTTATAACAGGCAATAAGTAAGTGCCGTGAAGGTTAAAAGAGGGTAGACGAATCAAAGAAAATGAGTTTCGTTGAAGATTGTCAAATAGGAAAAAATACAGTCCGAGATATAATACCTGGTATTTATGGACTAGTGCCATACAAGCCATACAAAGTACCACATGACCATGATAGTAAGGTGTATAAAGTGTGTTAAAAGTGATTAGTATTTTAAGTAATTTGAGATAATTCTTAATTATGTGGATAATTGGATAATTATTAATTTTTAGTGGGGGATTAACTAATTAATTAGCATATTTGGATAAGCCTAATGGAACTCAACGTGGCAGCAAAGGCCTTAGGCAAATGTGACTCTTAAGTTCATATAATAAGGTGGCACATTTAGAGGGTTATGTGGGTAAGTCACCACATGAGTGGGGCCCGCACCCACTAAGGTATATAACCTCTCTAATTCACAAAGAAAGGTGCTTATATCTAATCTACAAGTAACGGATCTTCAGCAAAAATTCATACGAAGTTAAACTACGTAATAGCAATGGAATTTGCAATTCTAAGGGAGCCCGATATAATCTTTCTCAAGAACATCATACGGATGTTTCCCTACTTCGATCCGCCGTTACGTGTCTTTTTGCAATTGACGTGTGTTAGATGGATTGTCAAGAGAATCGACTCAGGTATGTTAAGGCTATCCCTTCTTTCTTTTTGGCATGATTCATACGATACAAACGAAACGAGCAAACGCACAACTTTCATAAATGACTCTATTCATAGAAGTACTAGGGTTGTCTATATTCTTGATTCCCCCTGTGTCTTATTATTATATCTTTTGTTCATGGTTCTCAGAAACATATATAGCTGATAAAGTTATCTGAAAGACATATTGATTTTATGACATTCCGAGAAATCTTATTAACATACTTCTTATGCATTTCATTCATTTATACATATACATTGACCCATGACCAGATGGCATTATATATGAATATATTATATGTATATGGGATATGGATAAAGGTTGCGACGTTATATACGCAACACCACCTGATCAGCTGGTATACGTTATGATTTCGCCCACAGAGGCCGAGATGATATGACGGAATGCCCTCAGAGGCTGGATGATGTTATGAACATATATACCTATGCATGTTACGACATTTATTGGCACATGCATGAATTTATAAATATTTCAGGATTCACAAAGTTATTTAGACTTACATGTGGATTCCTTTACTCCATGTTTCATTTATGTCTTTTATGGACTGATTTTCATGACTTACATACTCGGTACATTATTCGTATTGACGTCCCTTTTTTTTGGGACACTGTGTTTTATGCCCGCATGTGCAGGTAGACAAGCTGACGGTCCCCCTTTTTAGGACCTTTGATCATCGAGAGTTGGTGTGCTCCACTTGATCTGGAGCTGTTACTAGGTTTGGTACGCTATTTTTGGTATGTAGATATGGGTACGACGGGGCCCAGTTCCGTCCTTTATACAGTAGTACAATCTATTAGAGGTTTGTAGATAGTCATGTATAGTTGGATAGTATGTGGCCTTATCGTCTACCAATTTTAGATATATAGTGGTCTATAGCATCCTTGTCGGCTCGCCCTACCGTATTCCGCATGTATATGTATATATGTCTTTTGGACATGTTTTCCTCACGTATGTCATTCCCGTAATTCAACAGTTTATTGACAGATATTATTCATGACCTACCCTTAATTCATGTTTATATCATAGACGCATGCTTAGGGGTGTTCGACAGGTAGGACTCGGGCACTCGTCATGGCCCATCGGTTTGGGTCATGACAGGGGGATCTTATTATGATGTGACCGAACCCACATGGCTGCCTATGTATCCCCTCTTAAATGGGAGTCAGGTCAAGCATAGTTCCGGTTACATCAAATAGAAAGTGCAAACATAATCTTAAACATAATATTGTTTCACTACGTTTGGGTTGATAAGTGCTCCTCCTGTCAGTACTCAGTGAACCATGTAAGGGCCTTGACATTTGGATGAGAATTTCCCCTTTGCTTCTTCTTGATGTAGGAAGATTCATTTCAGCACTAATTGCCCCGGTGTGAATTGCCTCGATCTAACCCTTTTGTTGAAAGCCATTGCCATTCTGTTCTGGTAGAGTTGACCGTGACATACCATGTTCATTCTCTTACCATAAATAAGAGCCAGTTTGCCGAGCTCGGCTTCTTGTGTGATTCTTAAGGAGGGAATCTCCACTTCGGTGGGAATAACATCTTAAGTACCATATACCAGTAGATAGGGAGTTTCCCCAGTTGACGTACGAACTGTGGTGCGATACCTGAGCAAAGCAAATGGTAGCTTCTCATGCCATTGCTTGTAGTTGTCCACCATTTTCCTCAATATATTCTTGATGTTTTTGTTGGCGGCTTCTATAGCTCCATTCATCTGCGTCCTATATGCTGTAGAATTCTGGTGCTTGATCTTGAATGTTTCACACATGGCTTTCATCAGATCACTGTTGTGATTGGCGGCATTATCAGTAATGATTGATTCAAGTACTCTAAATTGACAAACAATACGATCCCGGACAAAATCTGCTATGGCCTTCTTAGTCACAGCCTTATAAGATGCGACTTCAACCCATTTTGTGAAGTAGACTAGGGCCACCAAAATGAACCAGTGTCTGTTTGAAGTATCAAGTTCAATTGGTCCGATGACATCCATGCCCCAAGCATAGAAAAGACAGGGTTAACTTGTTGCATTGAGTTCATTGGGTTTCACTCGTATCATATCAGCATGTATCTGGCATTGGTGACATTTTTGAACATATTTGATGCAGTCTGTCTCCATAGTCATCTTGAAATATCCTGCTCTTAATATCTTCTTGGCCAAAATGAAACCGTTCATGTGAGGTCTGCATGTTTCGGCATGTATTTCTTCGAGCAATCTAGACGCCTCCTTGGCATCGATACATCGCAACAAGCCTAAATTAGGAGTCCTTCTATACAGAATTCCTCCACTCTGAAAGAAATGGTTGGATAATCTTCGAATCATGCTCTCCTGAGTGTGAGTAGAATTCTCTGGGTATTCTCCTTTTTCCAAGTATTCCTTGATATCGTGGAACCATGGATTTTTGTCAAACGCTTCTTCAATATGAGCATAATAAGCTGTCTGCTTACGAATTCCTATTAGGATCGGATCGATGAAATTCTTGTCTGGATGTTGTATCATGGAAGACAAGGTAGCTAATGCATCTGCGAACTCATTCTCTTTCCTTGGAACATGTTTGAATTCTATCTTTGTGAACCTCTTGATCAATATTTGTACATAACGCAAGTATGGCAATATTTTAGTGTTCTTGGCAGCCCACTCTCCTAGTACCTGGTGTACCAACAGATCAGAATCTTCGATTACCAGCAACTCCTGAACGTTCATGTTGATGGCCAACCTGAGTCCCAAGATGCAGGCCTCATATTACGCCATATTGTTGGTCCATGGGAACCTGAGTTTTGTGGATACCGGATAATGTTGGCCGGTTTCTGATAAAACAGCTTCGATGCCCTATCCCTTGAAGTTTGTTGCTCCGTCGAAGAACATCCTCCAACCATCGTATACTTTGATAATATTTTCACCTACAAGTGACACTTTCTTGTCAGGAAAATATGTCTTCAATGGTTCATATTCTCCATCCACGGGATTCTCTGCCAATGGATCGGCCAGCGCTTGCCTATTGACTTCCTTCTAAGCCACATAAATGATGTCGAACTCACATAGAAATATCAACCACTTTCCTAACCTACCCGTAGGCATAGGTTTCTGAAAGATGTAGTTTATCGAATCCATCCTTGATATGAGATATGTAGTGTGCACATAGAAATAATGTCTCAACTTCTGGGCTATCCATGTCAAAGCACAGCAGGTGCGTTCCAACAGAGAGTACCAGGCCTCATAAGGTGTGAAATTCTTGCTCAAATAATATATGGCCTGCTCTTTCCTCCCAGTTTCATCGTGTTGCCCTAAAATGCAGCCGAAAGCTCCATTCATCAAGGACAAATATAGCAGCAGAGGTCTTCCTGGTTCTAATGGGACTAACATAGGCGGTTTAGATAAATACTCCTTGATTTTGTCGAAGACTTTTTGGCATTCCTCAGTCCAATTTGTTGCAGCATCATTCCTTAGCATCTTGAAAATCGGCTCACATATCATTGTTGATTGTGCTATAAAATGGCTGATATAATTGAGGCGTCCTTGAAAACTTATCACATCCTTCTTGTTCTTTGGCGGTGGCAAGTCTTTGATAGCTTTGATTTTTGATGGGTCTAGATCAATACCCCGGCGGCTGACGATGAAACGTAGCAACTCTCCAGCAGGGACTCTGAAGGCACATTTTGCGGGGTTCAACTTCAAATTGTATTTTCGAAGTCGGTCGACAAACTTCTTCAGGTCTGCTATGTAGTCTGATCTCCTTTTGGATTTGATGATAACATCATCCACGTACATCTCTATTTCCTTATGTATCATATCATGGAAGATAGTCTCCATGGACCTCATATAGGTGGCCTCGGCATTCTTCAAACCAAACAAAATCATTTTGTAACAATATATTCCCCATGGTGTCATAAAGTCTGTCTTTTCGGCAGCCTCTTTGTCCATCCAAATCTGGTGATATCCTTCGAAGCAATCAACAAAGGATTGGAGTTCATACTTGGCACAGTTTTCGATCAGTATGTGTATGTTGGGCAACGGGAAATCATCCTTAGGACTTGCTCTGTTCAGATCTCGGTAGTCAACAAATACTCGGACTTTCCCATCTTTCTTTGGAATCGGCATAATGTTGGCTAACCAGGTCGGGTATTTGACTACTAACAGAACCTTGGATTTTATTTTCTTGGTAACCTCCTCCTTTATCTTTAGACTCATATTTAGCTTGAATTTTCTAAGCTTCTGCTTCACCGATGGACACATGGGATTGGTAGGTAGCTTGTGAGCTACTATGGATGTGCTTAACCCTGTCATTTTGTCGTAGGACCTTGCGAAAATATCCTCATATTCCTTTAGGAACCTGATATACTCTTCCTTCTCTGACAGTGATAGATGAATGCTTATGCTAGTTTCTTTGACTGTTTCAGAATCCCCTAAGTTAACGGCCTCAGTTTCCTCCAAGTTAGACTTTGGTTTGTTTTCAAAATTCTCTACTCCTTTGACAATTTCCTCAGGTATTATATCATCTTATAGATCTTCCGAATCACTATCCTAATGTTTCATTGTCTCAATACATGCCACAGTCATAGGTTCATCAGGATATGTAATAATTACGCTGAAAAGAAAATAGAAAGATAATAATAAATATGAAAAGCAATAATGCATTAATAAAGCTTAAGAGTGTCAATAAGTACGACTCGATAGCTCGAGTAATTATTTCAAAATAAAATACTAAAAATGTCTTTAATGCTCAAAAACAATTTAAAAACAGGTCATGCTAATTTACCAGGCTACCCAGGTACTCGGCAAGCCTAAGATGGTGCAGTGGTCCAATTCTTGAGAACATCTCCTTCTCCCACTTTCTGAATGGTAAGGTCTTCCTCCTCCTCCTCCAAAATTGCACTGCAACCTATGTCTTCCTCATCCAGAAACAGCTTACTCTTACCGGCCAAAATCTCATCCTCCTCGAATCCTCACATCATGTCATTCTGATAGAAAGTCTAATGCAAATGTGGTATGGGTTGTTCCAGTGGATAGTAATCGGCGCTCCATGGCGGTGTCCAATCCTAATATTCTTGCACGGTATATTCATACCTGAGTCCAAAGGATGTTCGATGATACTGCGGTCGTATGGGTTCTGTAATCCCTTGAAACTTTCGGCCAAGACCCTTGCCTGGTTCATATCCAGTCAACAACAATATGCATTCAATCTTATTGCTCCACCATCGATCCTTCTCAATTGCAGTTACCCGCTCAATGTGGTGGTATGTTTCTCCTCCCAATTTCCTTCTATTTTTGATGACTAGAATGGTTTGACCATTCAGACAGTGGGAGAAGGAGATGTGCTCAAGAATTGGACCACTGCACCATCTCGGCCTTGCCGCATACCTGGGTAGCCTGGCAAATTAGCATGACTTGTTTTTAAATTGCTTTTGAGCATTTAAGACATTTTTAGTATTTTATTTTGAAATAATTACTCGAGCTATCGAGTCGTACTTATTGACACTCTTAAGCTTTACTAATGCATTATTTCTTTTCATATTTATTATTATCTTTCTATATTCTTTTCAGCATAATTATTAAATATCATGATGAACCTATGACTGTGACATGTAATTAAACAACGAAACATTAGGATAGAAATTCGGAAGATCTGGAAAATGATATAATACCTGAGGAAATTGTCAAAGGAGTAGAGAATTTTGAAAACAAACCAAAGTCTAACTTGGAGGAAACTGAGGCCGTTAACTTAGGGGATTCTGAAACAGTCAAAGAAACTAGCATAAGCATTCATCTCTCACTGTCAGAGAAGGAAGAGTATATCAGGTTCCTAAAGGAATATGAGGATATTTTCGCATGGTCCTACGACAAAATGACAGGATTAAGCACATCCATAGTAGCTCACAAGCTACCTACGATTCCCATGTGTCCATCGGTGAAGCAGAAGCTCAGAAAATGCAAGCCAAATTTGAGTCTAAAGATAAAGGAGGAGGTTACCAAGAAAATAAAATCCAAGGTTCTTCTAGTAGTTGAATACCCGACCTGGTTAGCCAACATTATGCCGATTCCAAAGAAAGATGGGAGAGTCCGAGTATGTGTTGACTATCGAGATCTGAACAGATCAAGTCCTAAGGATGATTTCCCGTTGCCCAACATACACATACCTACCCAAATCTCATCCTCCTCGGATTCCCACATCATGTCATTCTGATGGAATGTCTAATGCAAATGTGGTATGGGTTGTTCCAGTGAATAGTAATCGGCGCTCCATGGAGGTGTCTAATCCTAATATTCTTGCACGGTATATTCATACCCGAGTCCAAAGGTCATTCCATGATACTGCGGTCGTATGGGTTCTGTGATCCCTTGAAGCTTTCGGCCAAGACCCTTGGCTGGTTCATATCCAGTCAACAACAATATTCATTCAATCTTATTGCTCCACCATCGATCCTTCTCAATTGCGTTTACCCGCTCAATGTGGTGGTATGTTTCTCCTCCCAATTTTCTCTTGTTTTTGATGACTAGAACGGTTTGGTTGGTGTAGATAGGGTTGCTTCTGTCTTCATGAATGATCACTTCCTGATGATTCCACTCAAACTTCACAGCCTGGTGCAGAGTAGAAGCTACTGCCCCAGCTTCATGTATCCATGGGCGTCCCAACAATAGGTTGTAAGTAGCAGATAGATCTAGCACTTGGAATTCGACATCAAACCAAGTTGGGCCCATCTGTAGATCAAGGTTTATTTCTCCGATAGTGGCTCGCTGAGATCCATCGAACGCTTTCACATTCATACTTCCTATTCGTATCTCGTGCAGGCCTTTACCTAATCTTTTCAAAGTGGTCAGCGGGCATATGTTCAGGCTTGAACCTCCATATATCAAAACCCTAGCAATGAACTTATCCTCAAATTGCACAGTGATATACAATGCTTTGTTATTACTCAACCCTTCTGGTGGTAACTCGTCCTCGCGGAAAGTAATTTTGTGACTCTCCAATACCTTTCCGACCATGTTAGCCATTTCTCCACTAGTGATACCGGCGGGTATATAAGCTTCACTTAAAATTTTCATCAAGGTATTCTTGTGTGCGTCTGGATTTTATAACAGTGATAAAATGGATATCCAGGCGGGAGTCTTGGGTAGATAGTCAACAATAGGGTATTCCCTTGCTTGTACCTTTATCCAAAGATTGTCAGTGTTTGTCTCAACGACAGGCGGCTTGAATGCAGCTTCTTTGCTTGTTCCTCCAAGGTTCTCAGGTGTGTAAATTCTACCAGTTCTAGTCATACCTTGTGCAACACCTGTCTCATCCATCTTGGCTTTTACCTTTCTTCTTACCTCCGGAGCGTAATCCCATGGGAAAGCATCAGAATTATAACATGGTGTGGTAGATACCTCGACCTCAAATGGTGCCTGAGTTTGCACCACAATCGGTGAGAGGGTGACCAGAGATTGTTTGGGAGTATCTCCTTCTCGAATAGCCCCAATGGATCCTTCCTGGTCCCATTCTTCATCAGTTTCTATCACATTGACTAACTCACCCCTATGATTCGGGAGAGGGTTATTATAGACATTTGGTGTGGCTTACATTGCTTGTATAACCTTAGTGTCGATCAGTGTCTGAATCTTGTCTTTTAATATATGGAATTCTTCAATAGTATGACCCTTCATGCCTGAGTGATCGGCGCAAGTTTTGTTAGGGTTAATCCACTAGGAAGGGTTCTCAACAACAACAGCAGGAATATGGGTGATGTAACCAGCAACCTTTAGTCTATCGTACAGTTGGGCTATAGGTTCACCAATTGGGGTATATAGTCTGGGAGCTCTGCGGTCAAAGTTTGGGCGTGGCTTTGGGTAGTTTTGGTGGGTGGGTGGAGGGGAATGGTAATATGCATGTTGAGTGTTATAGGCATGGTAGGTGGTGGAAGGGTATTGGTATTTTGGAGGTGAGGGTTGATATGTGGGTGGAGATGTTTGGTATGTAAGGGGAGACCTAGGGCTTTGGGCTACCATCACGGCACCCACCTCTTTCTTCTTTGAAATACCTCCTGATTGCAAGGCTTTGTTTGTGTCTTGCAATGCCTCAAAATTGGTCACCATCCCACTCTTGGTTCCTTCTTCTATCCTTTCTCCTAACTTGATGATGTTTGAGAACTTCAGATCATGAGCTCTAACAAAGAACTTGTTCATTTGTTCTTCTTCAAGTGCTGGACTTACCTTTGCGGCCTCTGATCTCCAACGAGTAGCATACTCACGGAAGGTTTCTGTCAGCTTCTTCTTGAGGTTTTGAATATAGAAAATGTTTGGCACATTCTCTGTATTGAACCTGAATCTGTCCATGAAATCTAATGCCATACTTACCTAATGTGCCCACTTCTTCGGGTTTTGACTGATATACCAAGACAAGGCGTCTCTTGTATGACTTTGCATGAACAATTTCATGTGGATTTGTTCATTCTTACCCACTCCTACAAGCTTGTCAGAGTAGATTCTCAGATGCAGCTTCGGATCACCAGTTCCATCGAACATCTCAAACTTGGGTTGATCACCAGTTCAACACTCTGGACTCTCCCTGTTAATTTTCTTGAGTTTCTCTGCCATGTTACGAATGAACAGGTCCTTTTCAGTTGGCTCATGTATGTATAGGGTTTGATGCGGGGTATGGGGTAAGGTTTCCACATATATCGAGTTGTTTTGATGAGTTACTGGAACTTGAGTATATGGGTGATCATTGATCGAGGTTTGGGGATCAAGAGTAGGTTGTGGTGCATTTTGGAGAGTGTGATAAGTGGTGGTTTGCAGATATTAAGTTGGGTGATGGTAGTGTTGTTGGGGAGTTTGACTGGTGGTGGGTTAAGGTTTTAAGGAGGTGCGGGATTGTGATACTGGTGCGGTGCGGGAGAATTCGGAGCTATGGGTGGTGAATTTTGGTTTTGTGTGTTTTGTGGTGGTGTTTGGTTCTGGGTGGTTGTATTTTGCTGGTTGATGTCGGGTACATTTAAAGGGAAATGTTTGCCATATTTCGGATCTGCTCAAGCTCACCCTATAGCTCCAGGATATTCTGATCCAGACGTAATATCAACTCATTGTGTCCTGGCGTACTTCTCCCATCTGAGGTTTCAACATTCCCTGCCGCGGTAGCATTATCTTTTGGAATACCACTTAAATCATCCATCCTCCATTTGCCTTTGTCTTTTCTTTTCGGATCGGTAGGTGGAGGAGGAGGTGGAGGACCTCTGGATCTGGTGTGGTATTTTGATGATGCTAGTATGCATGAACCGACCCTTAGGAATGGGAATAATCAAAAGAAATAAAAACAAAAGGTAATAAAGTTAGTAAGACGAAGTAAAAGAGTGTTTGCAATATTTAAGCATGTATCACATAAAGTCATGCAATAATTTGTGTCCTAATTTTGGGGATCTCATTGTTCCTGAGGTAGCACTACTAGAAATCCGATAAACACCGACTAAAAAAACCGACCAAAGTTGGTCCGTAATCTCCAATTACCGACCAAAACGCGACCGTTTATGTGTGGACGATATTTTGACGGTCGGAAAGGCATACCGACCAAAGTTGGTCGGAAATTAACGACCAATGATGGTCGGTCAATTAAATTCAAAAAACAAAATATTGCAAAAAAACCGACCAAAGTTGGTCCGTAATCTCCAATTACCGACCAAAACGCGACCGTTTATGTGTGGACGATATTTTGACGGTCGGAAAGGCATACCGACCAAAGTTGGTCGGAAATTAACGACCAATGATGGTCGGTCAATTAAATTCAAAAAACAAAATATTGCAAAAAAACCGACCAAAGTTGGTCCGTAATCTCCAATTACCGACCAAAACGCGACCGTTTATGTGTGGACGATATTTTGACGGTCGGAAAGGCATACCGACCAAAGTTGGTCGGAAATTAACGACCAATGATGGTCGGTCAATTAAATTCAAAAAACAAAATATTGCAAAAAAACCGACCAAAGTTGGTCGATCTTTTAATTATGTAATCAAAAGATTCAACATCTGGGAATCGAACTGGGGTCTGTACTGTGGCAGGATACTGTTCTACCACTAGATTATTGGTACATTTTGTTTTGTGATTGTCTTTTATTTTGATTTATACTCTTTAATGTATTTTCGCACGAAAATAACTGACCAAAGTTGGTCGGTTTTATTAAAAACTAAAACTACTGACCAAAGTTGGTCGAATTTTTAAAATGACACGCCGAATTAACCGACCAATTTTGGTTGGTTTTTTTAATATTAATTTTTATTTATTTTAATTGAAAAACCGACCAAAGTTGGTCAGTTTCTTGAAAAATAAATTTTGCGGGACTCAAATAGTTTCCCGCATTTTTGCGCCAAAGAAAACCGACGAAAGTAGGTCGGTTTCGTAAAAAAAAAATTAAAAAATAAAATATTTTGAAAAACCGACCAACTTTGGTCGGCTTTTTGACTGGTTGTTTGACCGACCAAAGTTGGTCAGTCGACCTTGGTTAGTTTTTACCGAATTTCTAGTAGTGTAGGTCTAAGCGATACATAGACTTGGAGAAAATTATGCCAACGTTTGCTTCATTTTATTAGTGCGAAAATAAGCCAAAACAATCTTTCACTAAATCGACAATAATAAAATTACTACTGCCATTAAACCTTATTACATCGAAACCTAATCTAAGCTAGAAAGCACTAAAGAATGTCATCTCCTAATCTACTTGGTCACTGAAGGACCTTCTCCATTCTTGGATCTCTTGACCCCATCAATCATGTTTCCCAGATTGCGCATGTCTAGTAGCAAATAAGCCTTTGCCAGCTTCCCTCCTTCTCCGTCATCCATGCCTTGACAATCCCAATGTATCTTTCTTATCTTCCCTTATAGCTCCATAAATCCTTACTCTAGATATTCTAACCTTTCTGTCGACTTAGTGGCAATCTCTTTCCATTCCCTTATTGCCTCCATGTTTACTTTATGTTGTTCTAGATGCTTAGCTTCGGACTCGAACACCCTTTTGCATAGCCTCTTGTACTTCACATGTGCCTCAACCACTTCATCTAAGATCGTATCCTTCACATTGGCTCCTAGTTTGACGTCCCCAACTATGTCGTCTTTCAGCCATGATAGATAATAGTACATATGGCCAGCGTGATACATGTCTGGCTCGATAGTTTCTCCTTCCACGATGATCTTTTGGTTCCACATATGTTGCGCTTCGAACTTGGATGGGATGACATCTCCTTTGAAATCTGGCTTACACAGAACCGTGTTATTGTTTTCTTCCAGATTACCTCATTACCCTTATAAGAGCGTAAGGGTAGATGCCTCGCAGCTCGATCAGTACCAAGTGAGTAGTTCCTTTTGATCTGATGATGAACTCACTACTAGGAAACCATTCAAACATCCAATGCACTTGCTCGTCTGTCAGATTACTGAAGAAACGCACCTACCCTACTGCATTTCCATTCTTTGCAAACTTGTCTGGAATGAACGTCATTTGTTTTGGGTGATAATTGGCTATGTAGTCATTCAGTGGCCTTCGCAGAAGCTCTTGGAGATATTCACCCCTCTGAAAGTGTTCCAGCAGCCAAACTTGTAGCAATAGATTACAACCCTCAAAGTGTTCGAACCCATGCTTGCACCGATCCATAGCACGGTACATCCCAACTAAGATCAATGGGATGATAGTATACGTCTGTCCTTCGATGCCATCCATTATGGTCCTGGAGACCATGGCTAAGCAAGTATGAATCATTCCTCCTTGCATCAGAAATATCAACAATCCCAATAAGTAGACAATGAAAACATAAACCCGGAGGTGCACCCATCCCAAAGAGGTAATGGCTAGCTCATCATGATGAAGGCGATATGATTTGCTATGCACATAATGTTCATAGAGAAACTCAAAAGGGATGTATGATTTCTTCAGACAGAGCAGTTCATCATTCTTCTTAAAACCCAACATTTTTAGAAAACCGCGTGGAGTGCAATTTTCTGGCACCAAGAGTCCTGGACTATCTCATGGTAACTTGGAAAAACCCCCTATTTCTTATAGGAGAGGAGTCATTTCTATATTGCCAAATGAAAAATTGCTCTTTTCTCGTCCCAGAACATAGTAGCAGCATCGATCAGTTCCATATTTGGTCGAATGTTCAGCAAAGATGGCAGGTCACCAAGTACTCTCCTCACATGGTTTCTATCATGGGGTGCCAGGTCTTTCCACCAGTTAATTAGCAAAGGTGGGATATTCTGGACCATCTCGAACCTGGGATTTCGTGCTTCATTTTCTACAAACAAATAATGGTTAGCCCTTTTCCCATCCAGATTCGAATACTTACGCAATAATGATCAACATGTTGGCACATTTTCTCCAAGTAATGCACATATTATGATGGTGTCCTTTTGGGATTATGGAAATCCCGTCAGACTTTGGACAAGGTTTGTCTAAGCGGGTTGTTACATCACTGACGCCTCAATCCGTACTAGGTTTAGAGTGATGCATGTATATTTCAAATCGGAATGTGGTTTCTAGAAAGGTTTGGATTGCTACTCTCAAGTAGACAACTCGAGAGGGAAAGGCACAGGACCGTCGACTATACCGCTAATCGACTAGTCTAACGAAAATAAGACTTTTCGGTTTAAAAGGGTGATTTCAAGAAAGCGCGGACACTCATCAAGCGCCACTATATTGATATGGAGCATGATGTGGAAAATAATTTATGCAGAAATAGTAACACATTGCCATGCATGATAAAAGTGCATAAAAATAGTAAATAATATGATAAAGATGTACAGGAGTAGGAACAAAAGAAAAAATAAAAGAAAGACAAAAAAGAGAAGTCAGTTTAACTCATGAAAACGTGCGAGAATGTAATGAGGCAAGTAGGGAAATAGGGACGGGAGAGTCATGATATTGCAGTCTTAGACAAGATGAAAGAAATAGAGAGAGGTCATTTCATAGCAATAAAGGAAAGCAGGGAGGGGATGTTCATGTCATAGTAATTTGAACAAATAAAGGAAAATAAGGGAAGGGATGTGCATGTCATAGCAATTTAAACAAATAATGGAATAAGGGAAGGGATGTGCATGTCGTAGTAATTTAAAAAAAATAAAGAAAAATAAGGGGATGGATGTCCATGTCATAGCAAATAAAGGGAAATAAGTCAATTTCATTATGGTCGGAGCCTAAGTATATCCCCAACAGAGTTGCCATGCTGTCGCGCCCTATTTTCTCGTGAAAGCAGATTTCGACATGTGACAACTCTTTTAAATGTGGGTGTTAAAAGAGAAGAGTCTCCACTTAAGGATGTTTAAGGTGCGTTAGGGAACCTATTTGGAAATAACTCTTTTTGACTAGTCTATGTCACTAAAGATCGGGTAAGGGCTCGAATTACCTCAAAGAGAAGGTGTTAGGCACTCTTCGAGGTCCACAACTGTGGTTCCCGGCCGAATTTTTACATGTGGATTAGATAATTTAGCTAGGTGATCATATAAGTGAAGAAAGATGTGGAAGTTGAAGGTTCTATTAAAACATAACCCATAAGAATTACACTACATAAATAATCGGTACAAATCTTAAAAATTATAAGGGTACAGCTGCGTTGGTCTATATTTAATAAATAAGCGTGAACAACAAGTATATAAAAGGATAGGGGGTCCTAAGCTTTTTAGCCTAAAGGATCACCCCGTGCATCATAAATAATACTTCTCAACTCCCTTAAGGTAGGGGTTGCTCATATTATTCAACGGGCACAAACTATCATCTCCTGCTACCCAATTACTATGTTGAAGTTGTTTACTTAAAGGCGCTCTAATTCAATTCTAAGTCGTGTCTTATGCATGCAATACCCGTCCCATGCCTATGGTCCAGGAGGCTTTGGACCTACTATTTAGATGATTCTATACTTCCCTTAGGCTACTCAAAATGATAAAACTAGGCACACATTCAAAACATGTAGGACTAAACATAAAGGCAATAAGTAGCTCAAGCAAGCCTCCACACATAGCAATAAAGGAACGTACAGAGATTTCAGAATTAAGACGTTCTTGAGTCATTAAATCCTATAGATATAGCTTCTATGTGACGTTGAATTTAGCATTATACAAGCAGTACTGCAGCTTGTAGACTAACGCATATGCAGATTGAAAGCATTGCAAGTCCTATAGGCATGATCTCTAATTGTTTGCACAATGAGGCAGTGAAGCAATCTGAATTGTCAGTGCTGATTTTATAGGCATGCTTTTTAGGCAGATGACAAGGTCTTATAGGCATGATTTCTAACAGTCGAAATTGATTTTATATATGTATCCCTGTAGGCATGTCATCTAAGTATAGAAATGCGGAGAAGAAACAAAGTAATTGATTAGTTAATGAAGATCCTATAATCATGATATATAAAGGAGCAGCGTACTAAGAGAAGTAGAAGTAATTGATTGATTAGTTATTTGGGGTCCTATAGGCATGGTATCTAGATTGACAAAGTATATGTCATCACATCCAATAAGCAAGTTGTCTAAGTGCACAGTAGTAACATAGAAAACAAGTAGGGCAAATACTTTGGATTATCATGCCTGAACAGTGTGCAAGTGAAGTATGTAAAATCCCTATAGGCATGATTTCTATTAGTACGCAACAAACACAACAACATATAAATCATGCTTAACAAGAGAGCAAACAAAATATGTAGACCCTATAGGCATGTTTTTTACCCCTTTTGTGAAAACATTAGAATACCCCAACCACCTTTTTTATTAATTTCCCCATTATTCATTATTACAAGTTATTACAGTCGAAATGGAATAATGCAAACCAAATATGAATAGTTACAAAAGGAGACAACTATAGGCCCAATACAAAATAAACCAGCGCTTTTCTGGGCATTCGACAACTCTCTTTCATACAACTAGTAGACCCAAATTCCCAGCTCATAAGACCAGTATAGTAAATCTGAATCCGACAGCCAAGTCCAACAACACATATAACCAAATACCAGGCCCAAACGAATGACTTACGTCCCAATTAGATGTCAAACTCAAGCAACAAACTATGCGTTGAATTAATTAAAAAAAGTAGAAAGTCCACACATTTAGTTCTTAGGACTGTAGTACTAATTCTCACTAAGGCATATAGACAAATCATATGACATAAGACACGTTCATGCTTGCATTTAGGGGATAGGATTGATCATCCTAGGATAACAGACTTTTTCAAAAGAATTTTCAAACACTAACATGGTCAAAACCTCTTAAGGAAATTTTCAAACAGGGGATCTAATCGTGAAGGCTAAGGGATCAATAGAGAACAGCCTCAATTTAGTATGTTTAACATAATGACTAACAATATAGGTTCATGGTCAAATAATTACTTAACAGGAGAAAGTTATCATACTGAACATTAATGAAAGTATAGGACACAATACCAAACTTCGATAGTAAGGGAAACAAGCATCAAATCTAATACTATTTGGCCATATATGGTGAAAGAAGGTCAACTGTAAGATTTATTCCTAAGGTCTTAATTGGTACTAAGGAACGCAGGATTAAGCAAGTTAGCAAACACACAACAGAATCACAAATGCATAATAACAGGTCCCCATGGACAGCAGGATCAGAAGAGTTAAGCATGGATGAATTAGTTCCAAAGCATGAGTTTGGTTAACATAACAATCTTGAACAGGGTAGAAAGGAAAACTCATGATTGACAATATACATCAGCATGACATAGCAGACTAAACAGGTTTAGTAGAGCTAGAATTCACAATAGGCAAAGACATATTAAGAACTAGATTGTCATATAAAGGATGGATGCTGCATTTCACCTTATAGACTATAAGTACTTTTAAAAATTACATGATTGAATTAAGCATGGAACACACGTTAAAGTTCACAATTGGCTGACATCACAGTTAGGAATTGGTCACATTAGAGTATCATATATATTAGAACACATGAGCTGGTCTGTCATAAGGATGTAGAACAAAGTAGGGGGTAAATTCAAGGAGAATAGTAGGTAATATGCATTCGAACACACATTGGGATAAACATGCTTGAGAGAGCAAGAGTCAAGGTTAAAAATTAGGCAAGTTCAGATATTAGGGAAGTATGGAGCTTCAAAACTAACATCAAAGAAGACAAGGATACGAGTAATAACAGGTTGATTCACAAAAGTTCTAAAGATATAGCCATACCAAGAAGGAACTCAAGCAACAAAGAATGAAACTGCGAGGGCTAAAGGTACTTACCAGTTACTAATTGACAAGAAAATAGACAAGAGGAACAATGTTAGTAATATCTCAAATGTTAGTAGCAAATCGAGCAGTAAAACCCAAAATCGTAGTGCATTAGAGTTTCCAAGGATTTCGGATGACCCCCGGGCAGTGCTCGCACCAAGAAAGGTCAGTTAGTTGAATTTCGGTAGCCTTGGCTTTCAGCTGGCCAAGAGCCAAAGTTCAGAACAATATAGAGTGAAAGAGTAGGAGAGTAATCGTGATTTTTTGGTGACTTTGGTCTGTCCTAGGGGAATTAGTTGAGGGGGTTTGTATAGTAGCAAAATTAAACACAAACAAGGAAACACAGTCATTCAAACACAAATAAGGAAAGAAAAGCATGCAAAATCAATTTAGAATCAATTTAGGAGAAAAATTGGGCAAACCCTAGTTCAAGATGGAGGACAAAAATAGTCAAAGATCTCACTGAATCAGACCCATATAGCCTAGTAGTGAATGTATCAAGTCAAGAGCGTGGAGATAATACATAATTGGAGTTGAACGAACACCCATTGATTTAGCTTCCATAAATAACTAAATACCAAACACTGCAATGTTTAGGATATGGTAAGAATCTCCGTCTGTGCAAGAAAGGAAAGGAAACATGGAAGATTTCCATGTGATATTGGATTGAGACTGGGATTTGAGTAGGGCGTCCAGGGTTTCTTTTAGAAAAGAGAGAACGAGAGGATTTTAGGGCGGCGGTCTTAGGGAAATGGGTGTTTGGGTTTGCGTTGGGTAGTTTAAAGATGGGTGATGGCTTGTGGGCCATTGATATCTAAGATCAACGGCTGAGATAGAAGGAATAGTGGGGCGGGTCGTTTAAAATGGGTACCGACCGGGTTAACAAAAAGGGTTGTTTGGTTTCGGCTGGGGCAATTGGGCTAAGGATTGGGCGTTCGGACCATTAAATTGGTCCGGAATTTAGC
Organism: Nicotiana otophora; assembly: GCA_000715115.1. NCBI lineage: Eukaryota > Viridiplantae > Streptophyta > Magnoliopsida > Solanales > Solanaceae > Nicotiana > Nicotiana otophora. Next base: position 103,241 of record AWOL01S0011367.1, on the reverse strand, counting down.
CTATTTTGGGCCAACTTTTGAAATAACCTAATTTAATTAAAAATAAATTATTAAAATATCTAATAAATGGTAAAAATATTATTTATGCTGTGAAAAAGGCTTGAAAATAATAATTCAGCATCATAAAAATATAAAATAATATTTTGGCATAAATAAGTTAATAAACGTAATTATTTATAGGATATACGCTATTATTGCAAAAATAATTATGTAAATATCTCAAAATACAAATGTCATTATATGAAATGGAATAAAATGTTATAAAATACATTTGGGTATAAATAATAAATTTTAAAGATTAAATCACCCCAAAATAATTTTAAGGAATAATTACTAAATATTTGAATAATTTAAATGCAAGAAAATCCATTTTAAAGCTTAAGACTTATAGAAAATTATAGAGAATACTTATATGACTCTTGTAAATTGGGTAATGATGCAAAATTATATTTTGAAAGTGTATAGGATATTTATGAAATATGAGGGCAAAATGGGGTATCAACAATAAGAAATGCTAATACAATGCAATCCCCCCAAAAGCTGGTAAGTATGGAGTCATGAGCTACTACAACGGAATATAAGTATGAAACTGAGCAATAGATACCCTGTCTAAACTATAACAACAGTATGAAAGGAAAAGACAAGTCAAACTGCGACTAAGGATGCAGCTCTGTCTCGCCTCTAGTAGATAGTCCGAAAAAGCAACCTACTGCTGATAACTGGTCCCCACACCTGGATCTGCACAATTAAGTGCAGAGTGTAGTATTACTACAATCGACCCAAAGTACTCAGTAACTATCATAAATAAACACGACAAGGTTAAAGGAGCACAAATTATTAATGATACTAGCTATCACCTCTGTAGTTTCATCTTTAATGCCGGTACCGAGCAATATTGAAATCAAATCATCAAGTTTAGTAAGAAAACATTTATGTGTGTATATGTACAATTTCTCAAATACTCAGCTCAGATAATATCTTGGCATATAGAGGTGATATGCAGTTAAATCATATAAATGATCAAGGAAATTGCAAGTAAAGATGAAATGAAAAATCCAACAATACACTAGCTAGGTTCCCTCACTTTTTCATATCCGTTCCAAATCACTGATTAGTAATTCCAATATCCGAGTGTACATCATCAACAAAGAAACATGAGAGGGTGACCCTAGGGGGATAGATCTGTATCCACACACTGCACGGACAACTTACGTATCGCACAAACAACTTACGTGCTAACAATAGAACCCGCACGAACAAGTCACGTGCTGCACGGACAACTCACGTGCCAATAACAAAATCTTCCCCGTATGATCACATGCACAACAACACAATCCTCCCGGCGTGGTGACATGTCTCCAGTCCAAACATATCGTACAAAAGCAATTAAACAAGTATACATGTAAGAAAGGAGTGAATATCAAATCTCATGCTCTTGGACTGGTATAAATGACATGCTGAAGTGTAGGCATGTGCAAGTGTACTATCATAGCTTAAACCATCAATTTCAGCGAAGAATAACATTTATCATATCATTAAGGTATTAAGACCCTGCGTAGCCTCACTCATGGCTCAAATAGTTCACAATAATGTCACAAATGTGCGAAGCATCATAGCTTAAGCTTTAACAGTCAAATTCTAGGCTTATAAGAGGCCGAGTACAACCCGAACATGAATAAATAATCCCGGTGCCAGCACATGGTTGCATCCCCATGCATGTGCGCACACAATAGCATGTAGCTATCACAACAATTCGGGAAACTAGTGCCTCAACCGAGTTTAAATAAGATACTTACATCAAACAAATCAAATTATTCTGCTAGTAAGCCCTTTCCACGCGTATCCACCTCTGGAAGGCTCGAATCTAGCCAACAATAACATAATACTATCAATAAAAGCTATAGGAATTGATTCGAAATGATAAAGCTAATGTCTTTAACCAACGTCAAAAAGTCAACTAAAAAGGTTAACCCCGGGCCCACATCTCGGAATCCAACAAAGTTTACAAAATTCGAACACCCATTCAATGATGAGTCCAACTATACCAAAATTATTCAAATCTGACCACAAATTGCCTTTTAAATCCCCAAAATCCGGTCTAAGAAGTTTCACAATTTTATCCACCAAATTTTCCAACTCAAATCACTAATTAAATGACAAAACTAACGATGGATTCATGTATGATAGCCAAATCGAAGTATCACTTATCCCAATGATTTTTTGGAAATTCTCTCAAAATATCACTACAAACAGAGCTCTTTAGGTCAAAAGATGAAGAATGAATGAAAAACCCTCGAACTTCTATTTCTGCCCAGCGATTTTCGCTTTTGCGGCTTCGCACCTACAAAAAGTCTATCGCAGGTGCGGCTTTAACTCAAGCCAAGAGTCTTCACTTTTGCGGTCCAAATAGCGTACCTGCACTTCTACTTTTGCGTGTCACAAGCACCTCTGCACATGCACCTGCGGACCAAGTCTGCCTCTGCGCCCCCAGGCCATGTTGGCCAATTCTGCATCTGCGACTTATCCTCAGCATCTACGACCTCGCAGGTGCAGAATGTTTCTCGCACCTGCGCTCCCAGGCCATCTCCACAAATCTCGCACTTGCAACAACCCCACCGCACCTGCGGGCACTCCCTCCGTAGGTGCGATGACACCAAACTTCAGCAGCAACAGCAACTCTTTAAGTCCGAGTTCCAATCCGTTTTCAATCCAAATCACACCCGAGGACCCCGGGACCCTATCCAAACATACCAACAAGTCCTAAAACACGATGCAAATTTAGTAGAAACCTCCAATCACATCAAATAACATCAAAACACAAATCGCACCCCAATTCAAGCCTATTAAAACTAATGAATTTCCAACTTCTACAATCGATACCGAAACCTATCAAACCAACTTCGATTGACCTCAAATTTTGCACACAAGTCATAAATTACACATCATACCTATTATAACTTTCAGAACCAAAATCCAAGACCGGTAACCACAAAGTCAACTCTTGGTCAAACTTCTCAACTCTCCAAACTTCCACTTTCTCAACTTTCGCCAATTCAAGACAAAATCATTTACGGACCTCCAAATCAATATCCATACACACTCCTAAGTCCAAAATCACTATACGGAGCTATCAGAACCATCAAAACTACATTCTAGAGTCATTTACACATAAGTCAACATCCGATCAACACTTTCAACTCAGGCTTCCAACCTTAGGACTAAGTGTCCCAACTCATTCCGAAACATTCCCGGAACTAAACCGACCACCGCGACAAGTCACATAACAATAAACGGCCATAGAATATGCAATAGACGGGGGAACGAGGTTATAATACTCAAAACGACTGGCCGGGTCGTTAAAGTATGAGACAATGACTCCACTCAAGTAAATGCCTCTTAAAACTCAATTCACCAAGTAACATGGAGGCACAATAAAGAAACACAACAAATTACGTGGAATAAATGACTCACATAAGAAGTTCACATCATTCCCACACAAATTATAACAACAAATAACCAAATACAATCAAAATACAAGTGAGATGGTTTAAGGAAAAAATAATAATCGTTCAAATCAATAAGTCTCTCAAATATAGGATGTACAAGAAAATCACTTCGAGGTATCATACCTCATATTTACATTTCACAAATCATAATCACAATCTTTCTTTATATCGCCGCATGGGCCTAACATTTAGATTTTTCAAAATATTTTTCCCGAAATAGCTACATGCACTTTAGCCACCCTTATGTCGCCGTGCGGCTTCAAGTAATTCTCTTACTAGTAACATGCACATAAATCCCAACATATGCCGTCACATGCACATTAACCTTTATCCTTATACCGCCGCATGCGCTTCAATATCACAACACAATAACAACTCTTACCACAAGTGACCATATGCCACAACTTGCCAAAATCAACAATACCAAAGTCACCGCAACATATAGCCCTTGGCTCAACCACAATGTGAACAAAAATCTCAATAATAACAAAAAGAATGAGAATTACTCAACAAGGGAAGATATCTCAATAATCAAAAACTTCAACCTCAATGTGATAACATCTTTCATAACTTCAACTTCAATAACTTAAAACGAAGGCATTCCCACGAAAAGACAACTTCCAATTCAACTGTATAACATAAGCTTAACAACAAAAAAGATAGTGTGAAATAGAAACTATGTCTAAATGCATGAGAATAACTCAACATCATCTAATAACAACTTCAAATAAGAATAATTCAACAATAACAGAGGTAATATGACAATAAAAGAGGTAACAACTTCAATTAAGACATATAAGAGCAAATTTGACAATAAAAGAAAGAATGTGTGCTAACAACGTCAAATAAGGCATGTAAAAGTAAACTTAATAATGGAAGACATAACATTATATGACAATTTTAATTAAATGCATGAAAGAAACCTAAGAGTCTAAACCGGTCAAAATACCACATATACGCTCGTGTACATGTCTTTTACATGATTCAAGTAATACATTCAATCCAAATTCTAAGGGTAGTTCCCCCATACTAAGTTAGGCAAGATATTTACCTCAAACAAGCTAAACCAATCTACTAATAAAACTTTCCCACCCAAATCCACTTCCGAACGGCTCAAATCTAGCCAAAATAACTTAATATCATAAATAAAAGTCATAGAAAATAATTCCGGATAATAAAAATTCGATCTTTAACCAAATTCATAAAGTCAACCCATTCCTCGGAACCCGACAAAACATATAAATTCCGAATACACATTCCGATACGAGTCCAACCATACCAAAATTATTCAATTCCGACCTCAAATCGACTTTCAAACCATCAATTTATATTTTAGAAAGTTTTTACTAAAATCCCTAATTTCTCCAATTCAAAATCATTAATCAAATACTAAAATCGAGGTTGGAATCATAAAATAATAATAAATCTGAGAAAACAATACTTACCCCAATCCAAGTAATAACAATTCCCTCCTAAATAGGCCAAAACCGAGCTCCAAAACCTTGTGAGAAAAAGTAACTAAATTCTCAAATAAGAAAATAAAATGCAACAGCTGTCCTAGCTCGAATCAGGTTCTAGATAATCCCAAAACTCACAATTGGTAAGCCCACTATGATCTTTGAGAGATTACATCCAAGATAGCCCCTTGAATCACCCAATTTGACCTTAAAACGAGGGAGATATGATATTTTCAAGTTTTGAAAGCAATCTGAAAATTTCAGGGATATAAATGGCATTTGCGTAATTAGTTACACCAGAAAAAAAACAGCAATATGAAATTCTTCGTTTTAGCACCCAAAACTCATTCGGAACTTTCCGGACACAAATCATATATGCATTTCAATCATACAATACGCTACGAACCTGCTCGCGATCTCAAAACACCTAAAAGAGATCATCTTGACCTTATATTGACCATGGTCAAACTTCAAATTTTTAATATAACTAATTTCTCAACCAATGATCCGAAACACACCCGAGCCCCTCATGACCCCATCCAATCATACCAACAAGTACAAATCCATCATCCAAAGCCTAACAATACCCACGAGAATATCACAACAAAGAATCGAGGCTCAAACCAAATAGAATTTTTCTTAAGTTATTAAATCTTCATTCTTTCAAAAGAGTACTCGAATCATACTTAAAACACTTCGAATTACTTTCAAACTTTGCACACAAGTTCAATTCAACTATATAGACCTATCAAAAATCTCGGAATACCAATTATAGTCCAATAACATCAAAGTCAACTCTTGGTCAAACTCTGAACTCTCAAGTTCTTCAAATTGCCAACTTTCGACAAATAGTGTCGAATTCTTCTAGGAACCTCCGAAATCAAATCCAAACATCGCAAAAGTCCAAATTCATCATACGAACCTATTAGATCAATCCAAATCCGATTTCGAGTCCGTTTACCCAAAAGTCAAACCTTCGTCAATTCTTCCAACTTTAAGCTTCGAAAATGAGAATCACTCTTCCAATTCAATTCCGAACCACTCGAAAACCTAAACCAACGATACACGCAATTTGTAATACACCATATGAAGTTATTCGTGACCTCAAACCACCAAACGAAGTACAATTGCTCAAAATAATTGGTCGGGTCATTACATTAATATACAATTATCATATATTTGTGATAAAAACAGTGAAATTGATCTCAAACTTACAACTGCTCATAACATTATACAATGAATATACAATTATCATACATTTGTAAAATAATTCTTGTAACATTTATGATAAAAAATACAATTATAATACAATCGCAATGCATTTCTAAAAAACTATGATCCACTTATGGTCTTCATCTTCCTCAAGTTTCAATCACGACTGTAAACTAAAAATCTAATATAATAGCGTATTATAATTATATTAGTATTGTATCAATTATCTTTTTGGGTATTAATGTATCATCTACAAAGTCACATACAATTTTTATATAGTTGCGATATAATTCTGAAATAAATCTGATACAATGATCATATAATTCAGATTTTTACCTATCAATCACTACATGTACTAAATGGCTAGAATTCTACTTTTTGATGTGTTCTTCTTGTGTAAATACACCTAAGTTAAAACTAAGTGTGTCAGTCACAACCTTTTCAGTATGTTTCCGAGGAGATCTTCGAACTGTTGTGTTACCTATTGGGGTATCACCAACAGATTTTCTGCTACGTTTTCTCGAAGATTCATTCAAAGGATTCTTACCCATTGTTAATTCTGAAAAAGGTCGAAGCAAAAAAAATATTAAAAACATTATTTAAATAGATAGAAAACATGAAGAAGAATAAATATAGAAAAATTGGTATAGAGCCATTGTTAATTCAGATTAAAGCTTGAAAATTTGAAAAAGTAAAGAAAGGAAACAAGATTCAAAACTTACCCACAACTGGATTGTAGAGAAATATTTCGAATTTCATCTACATTGTATCAATAAGAAAGAGAGATTTTGGGTGACTAATAAGAAAGAGGAAAATTGGGTTTGAAAAGCTTTGGAAAAGGAAAGGAATCGAAAATTTTGGTGGGATAACAGTGGATAAAAACAATTAAGAGAGATTTTGGGTAATTATTATGAAAGAGAGAAATATTTTTGAAATCAGTTGGAAAAGGAATATAATCTTAAATGTAGGGGTTATTGGAAATGGG